>RQTK01000076.1:206591-224011 GCA_003991915.1 Elysia chlorotica
TCTCTCTCTCTCTCTCTCTCTCTCTCTCTCTCTCTCTCTCTCTCTCTCTCTCTCTCTCTCTCTCTCTCTCTCTCTCTCTACGTGCCCCTACTCTACTGAGACATTTGTATCGATTCTTCTCTGTTTGGTTTGTTTCATATGTCTGTTATTGTTTGTTTTTGTTTTGTTCTTTGTGTACGTCTAGTCTACCTAGTTTTCCCCTTAACATGTTTAACATCCACAGTATCTAAAAGGAATGTGTAAATCATAAATTGTACAAACATTTCATTTGGTTTTGAAGTTTATTTTGAATACATTGACTATTGATTTCTGAGTCGTGATATTATCTTAAGCAATTGCTTCAAAACAAACCGACAATTCCCTTTAATGTTTAACATATTAATGGCATATCCATCTACCAAACACTACTCACGGCTAGAATGTAGTTTCGGAGAGTACTGCCGTGCCTCCAGCTTTTGACTTTATCGCAAGACAACTGGGCTGGATTCATGGGCACTTTTCCTCCTTCTGAGTATTCGTCCAACGCTCTAGCGAACAACCAGAAGGCGTCGTAGGCCAGGGCAGTTTCCGTCTGCATAGTCCACGAGGAGGAATAAAAAGTTGAGGAGATGCATTGAATTGAATGCTTTAAATTTAGAGTTGGGTAGGAAAAAGTGAGGGCTTTCAAAGCATGAGAAATGTACTTGCCAAAGACTGCACTGATGTTTCTTCTAGGTTCTAGCATCCCTATAATATCGTATTTTTAAACACGTACCAGCGAAATCACCTACTATAGCTAACTATAGTTTTAAACAATATTTCGGAACACTTTTCTGAAAAGTCTTCTATTAAAGTAATGCTGTAAAGGGATTTAGATCCACATAGGTTTATATAAGTAATGTGAGTGACCAATAGTTACGACATGAAGGCGGAAGACATACACTCTGATAATTATCTCAAAAAGAGTGAGTTTTGCTAATTGGTCTTCAAAAGAGAACCAGTAATATTCTATTTAGACACTAGATACGCTAAGCAACGAGTCGGCCATGAGACAGACAGGGAGCTTCCGTCAGTGGAAAATACGACCCTCACTTCTAGCTCTGCGCTAGCGGTGAACCTTAAAATGCCTTTTTTGGCATAATTTGGCATACTTTCCCATGGCCTTATTTTACGGGGACAGGTTTATTACTCTACCGGAAGCCAGTCAGCAGACACGCGATGGTCTTAAATCTCGCACACAGATATCGCAAAAAGTTCAACGCACAGCAGTGGCATTAGCCCGTCCGACTAATTAGATGAATGAAAAGAACACAAAGTTGCGCAGCCGGAAACAAATACGCATGACTGTTTACATGTTTGTAGATGACACTACTGCATTCCTGATTGCTGAACATCTGCAATGTCTCTTGAGAAAGCCGAATACTATTTTATTTTTATTAAACCCTATTCCCTACATTTAGACTTCACTTTAGAAAAACCAGACATGCCTGTTAGTTTTATAATTAGCCTAGATAAAAACGAACATATCAAATGTTTTTAGTATGTCAATATTTTCTTTAAAAATCATACAGGACATGTTCCAAAAAAGCACACACACACACACACATATTTTTACTTCATCGCCTTTGTTGTTGAATGGCCAATATCATTTTATAATGCAAAATAATTCACATATTACTCAGTTAAAACTGAAATAAAAAATAATGGTCCGAATGGAACATTCAGATTACACAACACACTTTCATTAATATTTATTTTATCAAGTAGCCTAGGTTTTAGGTGTTGAGATTATGTTGTCAGTATTTAAAACCATCATTCTGGGATATCACAGCTTTAGGTGTCCTAGAAAGTGTGCATGAAAAACAAGAGTACTGTGTTGTAGAATTGGAGGCAACAATATAAAATTTGACATCCGAAATACAGAGAATCTCTTATATATAAACATACGATGTACACACAAAAAAAGAAAACAACTCTTTTCCTCCTTATTTTTCCTTTGAAATCAAATTAGTAGGCCTACCATGCTATACTTTTTAAAACAGTTTCATTGTTTTTTAGACAATCAGTAACTGTGGGAAACAGACAGTTTGAATATTTTAAAGTATCTCAATATACGAATAAAATGTAATATTGCAAGCTAACCATTGTTTTATTTCAAATTTGGAAAACCGGCTTGCTTCAGGCATAAATATTTCTAAATACGATTGCGATAATTCAATCAAAACTCCAGTTGTGATTTAAACGGAAATAAGAAAAATGCTGTTTTGAGTCGGGTTATCTAATAATTTTCTATAATCATACAATCGAAATACGCTATTGCTTTTGCAAACTTAAGTTGGAGAATTTTAGTAAAATGTTTATGTTTATGAAAATGCACTTAGTCCTAACTCTGTCAATGTACCCAGTAAGCACTTTTCTTTAATACTTTTTTTTAAGTATTAGGGAACGCTCATAGTGAAAACGAAGGATTTTATAATCATTTCATGCATGGCATAAAGGTTAAATAAATCGATTGTGCTCCGATTCTTTGGATAACAGTGTAACTGTGTAGTACGACAACGAACACGATACTGGTGATAAACAAATTTTAAAAAATGATTTGAAAAAAAATTCAAATCCAAACTCACAACATCAAAGGATAGAAAAGCATTGACTAAAACCGAGGATACTCAAGACGATAAACGAACGGGATTTATGACTGCACAAAAATTATTTGAGGTCTGCATTTTATCTTAAACTTCTGTGAGTCTGCTTGTGTTCCATATACTTAAGACTTCAAGTCTAAAATCATCCGAAGAGTCTAAAAATGTTGTAAAAAAGAGAGATAAATCTCAATAATGGCAAAGCGTGTCAGGTCGATTAATAAGTGTTCTTGTTTAAAAAAAAACCCACATGAATAACGTGTTTAGACGTTTTACTTACATTTAGATCATAATAATTATTTTTATTATGTAACTAGACGCACAGAGTATCCTAAGCTCTGTTAACATAGAAATGTCATATATTAGAAGGTCATTGATTAGTTTTCACTGTTTGTGAACTTTCAAAAGCTACAAGAGTGTCTTAATTGGAAGGATATTATAGAACTAACCTAAACTCGAGGGCTCATCTTGGCCGCCTACAATGGCCATAGCAACGTCGAAGGTAATTTCGTTTGAATTACGTAACCCTGAGCAACATGGCTATTCGAGTTTTGTATTGGGGAAACATAGTGAACAGGGCTCCAAAAACTAAGTTACTCATCATCGAATAAGCTATTCAGACAGGATAACGAAGCAGTCATGCTTAGATCGGGCGGGTGTACCGTTCGTGGATATTTCGGCCTCGAAACGAACAGGTAATAGGGTAAAATAAATAAACCAAACATACGCTTTTGCATAACGGTAATTTCACTGCTCAATAAGAGTGATGATGATGACCAAAACAGACTCAGCTTTCAAACCATTCAGTAAACTAAATAATCAACGTTTCTAGACCTATTGCGTGCAGCTTACGATAACTGTTTTAACTACTCAGTTCCATAAGTCACAAACTGAGGGAGCGGTACTTCAGCCAGGCTAATTCAAGTATTTTCCAAACCTCTCTAATGGTGTTTCTTAAACACACTTAAGAGTTAAGCTGACGTTGTTTTCTAAATCAATGATAGCTGGCATTCCACAAGGATGAATTCATGTCAGTAAAAAACATAACATTTAAAAACATTCCGAAATCAAAATTTTTAAATTTGTCAATTTGAAAAGAAAATATATGTTTTAAATGGCATTGTGAAAAATTGCCTATGAAAATTAAAAAACAGTTTCTGTATTTAATTTACTTAAACGAAACGAAAAAATACGGAATAACGTTATGATGGGGAAAAAAGAAAAACAGTTTTCATCAATTAATATACCCTAATTCTGGTTAGAAAATGGAAAACACACAATGCTAGCTGCTTAAATATCTAAATATTAAGGAATCTTGAAAAATGAAAATTTACAACTTTTCTTTCGAAATATACACGCACACATAACTACATCGACTAGGAAAGGTGAATTTACATTTTAAGTGCACCTGGGTTGGCTTCTAAGTTTTTCTTTGCATTTTTCACTAATTGAATCCATGCATGGTGAGAAAGAAAGAAAGAAAGGAGAGTTAGAGAGAAAGAGAGGGAGAGAGAACAAGAAAGAGGTACAGGCAGAGAGAGAAAAAGAGAGAGATAAACAAAATGATAGGAGAGAGAGAGTAAGGAAGCAGGAAAACAAAAAGTCATTTTATGGCTAAGAACTCTTTACAACACACTTGGTAAAGGCACGAAAAAGAAAACCTACAACATCTAAATCTAAGACCAAGCAGGTACTTAAATAAGTGCAAGTATATAACAAAAAATGTTACCGGCACATTTCGGGATATGTTACGGTTGAACACACCCTTTAATGATTTTCCATGTTAAGAATGAGGCAGCGACAAGAAGAAAGGATGGAGTTGTATGAAATTAGGTTAGGAACTAACTCACAGGCGACTGTTAGTGGTATATAACTAAAACGACTCACAGGCGACTGTTAGTGGTATATGACTTAAACGTACATCACAAACAGGTGGGCTGTTAATGGGTAAAGCGGTAATTTAAAAAAAAAAAAAGAAGAGTTTCCCTTCCTGTGCTTTCAGCACTTAAACAAAAAGTGTACACACTGTAAGTAACGTAAATCTGGAACAGCTAAATCCTTTTTGGTTCAAGCTCAGATCGTTTCCCCTATTGTACCTAAGTTTTCCAAATTTCCCTCCTTTTTTATTGTTTTTCTTTTTTTTTTCTTTTTCTACATTTTCATTTTTGCTGTTCTTTTGTGCGTTCTTTTTTCTTCTTGCTCTTTATCTACTAGTTACATTTCTAGTTTCTCTCACCTTGTTCTTATTTTCATATTTCGTTTTAATATTATTCTTGTTTTCTTCGTTTCTATCATTTTCCTAGAAAGCGGTGTGGAGGGGACAAACTGAGAGAAAAAAAATGTAACAAATATTATTTTGAATATTGACGTAGACACCGAGAGACGAGGACAAGAACAAAAAGGCTGTTTTTGAACTGAGATAGCTTTGACGATTCCAGGGGATGGTTAAAAACTCACAGCGATCTCTCGGTATCCCATGAGAGGTGTGGGAAACCCACTGTCGGCGCGGATCTGCCAGTCGGATCTTTTGTTAATGACCTCAGTGAGATCTGGGTCGATCAGGCGCAAAGATGTGATATTTCCTTTGCCGTATTTAAACTCGTTTAGGTCTACAAGTCCAAGATCCTAAAACAAAATGAAACAGTTTGTGTTATTTTTTTGTTATCAATTAATTGTGGTAAGGTATGGAGGTATGGAGATGAAAATGAATATTGCACCAAACGATGATTAAATGATACTAAATGCTCGTTAAGTTCCTTTTGAGTACGCCTATACTCTGTTGGTGAAAATATTGCTTTGTTTTATGTGACAATGTTTAATTATTCATATTCAACGATGGTTAATTAGATTGAATGTATCCACCATGGTATTGGTTCATTTGGAAACAAACACAAAACTGTAAAATTAATTTTTTTTTTTTTTATAGGGCTCATTTCGTAAAACCATATTATTTAATGCAACCAACAAATTTAAAATTATGTCCCCCCCCCCCTTTCTTAATTAAAACCCACACGCTTGTAAATAAAAGATCCAGTCATAACACATGGATGTGTAATGTTTTTATGACTCATTTGTGGTATTATTAATAGGTTAAGTTGCATAATATTTATGTTTGATTCCTAACGTTTGAATTGTCCATGTCCCCTTAAAATGATATTTATGTTTGATTCCTAACGTTTGAATTGTCCATGTCCCCTTAATGAAACAACACTTAATATAAACATATTTTGATATAGAGTCTTTATTATCTTACCAGTGTTGTAAAGAAATAATGAAACAGGTTTGATATCATCTTGAGTTTCAAAGCCTGAAAAGAGATAAAGAGAAAGTTGAAAAATTAGTATTAAAAAATCGCCGTATAGGATTCCCCAGGGGAACCTAGGGGACGTTAAACCCGGAGAGAGGGAGAGAATTCTCTCCCTTCCTCTATAGAGAAAAGTATAAAAAAAATACACAGTAAAATAATATGTCTCACATAAACAAAGAATATATATAATTATTTATGCCAAAAAGTGCACCAAGCTTATAATTGAAAAGCTATAGTACGTATACGGACAACGTATCGACGTTTTCTTTTCTTCGTTTTGTTTTGTGTCAGAAACACGAGTGCAACATCACCTTTAGAAATTTTTTTTCTAAATCTTTAACATGAAATGTCGAGTGAATGAACTAATCTGTCTATTATGATACGCATCTGTGCAATAAGACAGACTGGCATTCAAAAGATAAGCTTAACTTGAACAAAGTGTTCAACATTTGCTTAAACGCATACTTGTGGGTTTAACATGATTAAGTTTCGATTTTATCATTGTTTTCGGAGGAAAACTATTCATGTTCTCAATACCCGATACCCAAGCTCCTTCTTTTATAATTGTTAATCCTATTTTGTTCTTCAGGATTAAATTTGTTTGTGGTATGTTATGTTGATCGACCAATTGATATCAAATCAGCGTGGGGGACTTTAGCATGGGCCAAGGATAACTGTTAAGAATTTACATTTTCAAACACCGCACAAAAACCTAAGGCTGAAAAAATTCAGTGCAAATATATTGATAAAAAATCAATTACTCTATATAAAAATGTCAATGCATTGTAAATTATATAATGTCAGAAGTGTTCTGCTTGGTTGATACCCAGCTGTCCATTTACGGTAAGATACTAATATTTTGTTTTAGCATATTTCTAACCTTTAATATTTACAAATAAGATTATCTTTAGAAATACATAATATTCAAATATCAAAAAATATATCTTTGTCGTTTCACACCCTATCCCAATTTAGCAAGCAATGATTTTCTAGTTGTTCGTTGTTCCTTTTAATATTTAAAGGTTCTATTTATTTTGTTTTTGGATCAATATCATCCTTTTTTATGTTCTTCCAGTTTTTTAAAATCTCATTCCTGGAAGATTGGTCTGGATTGCCTATTAGTACTCCTGGCAACCGAAACAAAAGAAGCGCATGAATAATTTATTGCTTTGCCTTTAACCCTAAGGGGGGAAGAAAACCTTGTTACTGACAGGGATCTAAGCGATTGCTGAACTAGCGAATCTTTAGGGTTAATTTCCTCTGTAATCCTACACAGCGACACTGATGCAGATGAGAATCTCTCTCTCTCTCTCTCTATCTCTCTCTCTCTCTCTCTCTCTCTCTCTCTCTCTCTCTCTCTCTCTTTCTCTCTCTCTCTCTCTCTCTCTCTCTCTCTCTCTCTCTCTCTCTCTCTCTCTCTCTCTCTCTCTCTCTCTCTCTCTCTCTCTCTCTCTCTCTCTCTCTCTCGTGGAATGATTGGCTAGTCGGCTCAGAATCACGGTACACCAAGGGTAGGCTAGACACTGTGACAAAACTGATTGAGAGTCCAACTAAAGGACAGAGAAAAAAAAATGAGCAATGTAGATCCTTAGGTTAGTGACTGAAAGGATAATATTGTTCCCGTGTCATCAGCCTCGGTAACATAATAAATAATCGATTTGTCCATCGTCAATAATACAAGTTCTGAACTGAGGGATTTTACTACATTGCTTCAAAGTTCAAAGGGATTTTTCTCTTTGTAAATAGATTTAATCGTTTTTCAATCCTTATTATTTTAATAAGCCTATTAAAACATTATTATTGGCATAAATAAGATTTTATTATTCTTGATTTCATAACAACTATGTTGAGATTTATAAACCCCTTTATTCAGAGAGTTTTGACATTTGAGCAAATACCTTACCCGTAACTAATGAAGCATTTATACATCTAGGGTAGGAAAACTGAATCAAAGGTAAATTAGCTTCCGAAAAATGTAAAGACATTCCGGTTTAAAAAAAAAAAAAGATAACATAAGTTTCTTGCTGTGTTGATAAAAAAACAACTATGGCAAACAAAGCTCTAAGAGAGCGCCAAAAGAAACTAATAGAAGATACTGACTTGACGTCTTAGGCACCACACAATATAAATATAAAAGTTAAAGACTCCTAACTCTATAACATGTGGTAGGCACAACGTGAATGTAAGTTTACGCCAGATCTTAAGGTATCCGAATAAATAAGCTTTACGCTGAGTTGTGATATGCCGTGACGTTATGCTTACAACCATTGGACATATACACCATTGGTACTAAATTCGTATATTGAGCTTAAATCTTAGAGGAAAAAGAAAACTTACGGCTTTCAAGAAGATGGGAATGGTCTTGGTGTCACAGTCCACGACAAACCGGTACTCTCCGTTCTTCTTCATCTGTTTGAGCATGACCACGAAGTCGTTGTCCACCATCTCCATCTTGCGTACAGTAATCTGAGGTGGATCGGGCCCGTTCAGCTTTAGAACTTCTTGTACTCTGGTTAAGCCTGTTAATATAAATATATAGGGAGAAAGCTGAATTTTTGTTGTTGTTGTTTTTTTTTTTTTTGTTGTTTTTTTCTCAATGTAATTATATATGGGAAAAACTGATGTTTTTTGCTGTCAATATAATTATATAAGGAAAAAGCTGATGTTTTTTTTTTGCTGTCAATATGTTATATGGGGACACAGCTGAGTGTTTTGTCTAACTTCATTATATGGGCTATACTGAGGATAGGGGGAGGGAGACACACACTGAGATTAAAAACTTAAGCAAGGGTAATCATTTTACAAATTGGTGTAGAATATTGCATATTTATGTTTGTTGGAAAATGTCCAAAATGACTGTCAAAAACGTTTAGAGTACCCCTACGTCGACCTCATGGCCATTAATGATATTTTATTTTATATTTCCTACGCAGTTCATATAAACTTACAATAAATATGTGTCAATGAAAACACGATAAGTTAACTGTCAAATAATCCCCGTATAAATCTCAGAGAAAGAGAAAGACAAGTTTGCATTGAGATCATGATACATGTAATCTTGGACTAGTATCAAGTTATTTTCCCAAACATCAAAACAAGCATAATTCAAATTGGATACATTATATTATTATGCTCAGGAATTTTTTTATATCGTAACCCAAAAATTTTTACAAGTAGATGCCTTGTTAGGCAGGTATAGCAATGGAAAAAAACTGTTGAATCTACTCAAAAGTCTGCTTTTTTCTCTTCAGTCATAGTTCAGTTTATTTCTTTAAATATTTAACCTTGAATGAAAAAGAAATCGAAAGAAAAGTACTCTAACTAGAACTTCTGTCCCCTCCTAAACTTCGCCTAAACCATAATGTAAACATGAAGTATGTAGTTACAACTTTAAACTATGTACATGTTCGTGTTAATTATATTGATAATTACCTCATGCCTCTATAAATGTCAACAAAAAGAACGTATTTTCTCTTTTGGCTCGAATATTAACTAGGCAGTATGTTGTTTGCTTGACAGAAGTTTTGAAAGCAGCATGGGGCTGAATAATTCATTTTGTAAAAATCGAAATTATTCATATAACTTGATTGAGTTAATTTTTTTATCACAATGAATGTGGGTTCGAAATTTGTTTTCATATAAATTTATGTCTGTGTAAGGAAGGAATACAATGGAGAGAGAGAGAGACAGAGAGAGAGAAAGAGAGAGAGAGAGATAGAGAGAAAGAGAGAAGAGAGAAGAGATGGGTATAAAGAGGGGGGAGGGGTGAGAGAAAACAAATGAGAAGCAGAGAATTGTACAATGGAAAGTAAAACAGATATACACAAAAATATTATGTTTTTTATGAGACGCAGGCATAAGCAACCAAATCAACTATTCATGTGTGGCTGAGAAAATAAAACAGCATACCGAAAAATTGGTTAAATTGCACGAGAAGGCCTGACAATTGGACCTTATGATTTACAGCGTTTTTTGTAACCAATAGTCTTGATGAATTTTTTTTAAATGGGCAGCAAAAAAGGATATAACGGTCAATTGCGAAGGACTATAAAGAGGAAAACAATGTGTCTACATTGTCAAGTTATTGTCTCTACCATGTTCTGATAACCATTACCTATAATTGTTGCCTGCATCCTGGTCTACCAACTAACAGAGGCGAATGTAAACTACTTTATGGGCAATGTTTACAAATTTAATATAGATGGAGTTTTGTTTTGTTAATAGGATTGGATTTCTGTCTTATAAAATCCCACGGCTAAAAATATTTGTTGTAAACATTGACCTAACAAGTAAGACGGACTAATGCCCCTGCATCGCGCTGCTCTTATGGACATATCTATGTGAGAGCTATAATAAAACCCTCAAATGTCTGCTGGCTGGTTTTCCGGTAGAGTAATACACCTGTTCCCGCAGAATTAAGCCAATTTTGGGCAAAAGTAAGCCAAATTATGCACACACAAAATAACACAAACAGGAAATTAAGGTACACCGTGAGTGGAGAGCTAAGAGTGAGGGTCCAATCCATTTACACCTTGCCTAATTAATGTCTAAAGAACTGGACAGAAATACATCTTCGGGAATTATTACTTGGTGAAAATCAAGGCAAATAAAGATGATTTGATAGGAAATAATTATATCATAAAGGAAAACTTCAAAAGCAGTTGACGACGTCTGCTTTAAATTTTGATGTAGACCCAGGTTAAAAAAGGCAGCGTTTCTCTTTTCTTTTTTTTTCAAGAAACTGCAAGTCTGAAAGGGATGCCTGGAAAAGATCAATATGACGGAAAAAGATTGCCACAAGAAAACTGCACACAATTATTTAAATTCAGGGCTTTGCAGAATTTTTTTTTCTACATAAAACTCTTCAGAATTGTATGTGTCAAATCATTTGGTTGAAAATAAAAGTGAGAGAAGTTGGAGGGAAAAAAAAGAGCAAGCATATAAAACGACAAATAGATAAACAGGTGGAGGGAAAGAAAAAAAGAGGGTTTAGGAGAGGGAGGTAGTGAGTGAGAGAGAGAGAGACAGAGAGAGAGAGAGAGAGAGAGAGAGAAAGAGAGAGAGAGAGAGAACATGAAAAAGAGAGTCTGTGTTTGCAACAGAGAAATCGATTTTTTCGCAGCAAAATGATCATAGTTATTCAATATTCCTTTCAAAATATAATTGAGAAAATAGCTTTGGAAATATTGCTTCAGAAACTGGAGAGTTAAATTGTGACATATAAATTTTTTTTAAGTACAAATCTGGCGCTTTTCATTAATTTTTACCTTTTAAAAATCGAGAAGTTAGAAGGCACAAAAAGAAATCATTAGATTCAAATGGAATTAGAAAAAAGGGATTATTTTTGAATTGTAGTTATATAGTGTGAAAAAAATTGGATCAATTCAATTCATACTTTATAGAAAATTCCCATTGGCTTTGTACTACATGTCAATTATAAAATTTTTCATAGAAATAATTAGATGAATTTAACATTTATTCATAAAATAAATTATCAAAATAGATGAAGGATAGAAATAAAGGTTATCAGATTGAATATCAACCAGATATACAAGAACATTCTTTTGAATTCATGATAAAAGTGTGTGTGTGTGTGTGTGTAATATATTTTCCTTCGATCTTACTTCAATTCAGAGACGTAAGGCTTAAAAATCAAATTTAGCGTCGAATCGATTGAAAGATTCAGAATTTTGAAGTTCTTACTTTCTAAGTAACACTTTGACGTTACCATAAATAGGGAAAAATCGGACCAGTACCCAACTAAACTCTAAACGCAAAATTTGATGTTAATTTTGTTCAATGACTTCTTTTTTTTTTATCTACATGTCCATCAATGCCATTCACTATTTTTATGCTCATACAGCAGAGAAACCCAAAGCAAACTGCCGCAACGAAACAAACCAAATAAATGACATATAGAACCCAATTTGACTCAAAAGAAACACACTCGTTTACCCCGGTGGATTTGTCCGATATTTTAAGAAACAAGTGCATAATTGGCACTCGCCTTCGTTACGTCACACAGTACCAAAAACCAACGTAAACTGTCTCATATTTACAAATAAATCGTCTATGTATAGTACCCTCTAAACACAATGGTTTTTAGTGGTAACTGAGTACGTTATTTTAAGAAACAAGAAATTACATTTCTTTACTTTGGTTTCTTTGTACGTTTTTTCTTTTTTTTGAGGGGCAAGTCACCCACCTTCTTTCTGCTCATACAGCTCCTAATATCAATACAAACTGCCTCAACAAAATTACCTAAGTAGTTTGAATATATAGCCCAAACTGACTCTACATGAAAACAATCTCACTTTGGTGACTGCCTCTCTCATTCTGAGGAGCAACCTGTCACTCACCTTCGTTATGCTCATAAAGCACTGAAAATCTCTTCCACTCCCAATGCTTGACGACGTCCTGGTAGGCCCTGGAGAGGGTGAGATAATGCGGATACAGGGAGATGCTGAAGTACTCTCTCGTCTCCCTGGGGTCCCACCGCCATTGCAGATGCGGAATCTCAAAAGAGTTGCAGACAGACTGGATATGGCCTGCTGCCACGGATGTGATGGGCCCAAACATTGCAACAATGCCCTCCTGGGTCATTCGGCATACTGAGGGATCAAGATGTTTAGAGTGATAGAGTGCCAGTGCTAGGGGGAGATTTAAAGACGTTTCTTTCTGTCTACCGATGTTCTTTTAACAGAAATGAAATTGTTTCTTTATTCGATAGAAACACGAATTAAGATTGAATGAAAAGAGTAATACGATTTAGTAAAAAAATGAAAACAGAAAAGGAAAGAGGGGAGAGAGGGTGGAAGATAGATATACATAATTAATTACAACACAGATATATATACATATAATTATAAAGAGAGAGAGAGAGAGAGAGGCGGGCTGCAGAGGAAAGAAATAGAGGGAAATAGAGGGATAGTGGGAAAGAAAAGAAGGCATGTGGTGATATTGATAATGCTATTAAAATAGGTATACATAACATGTAAATTTCTGGCATTTCAAGATTTGTGATTTGACATTTTATGACATTTTTTGACGTTTTCATAAAATATTAAGTTTCTTAACGACAACATATCTTACATTTGCGCTGAGATGAGAAGCTGTCGTGTGGTGATACCGTGTCCTTGTCAATTAGAAGCAGGACCTTAGACAAGATGGAGCTGTCCATGTTGATCTCCTCCACTGCCCAGTCCAGAGCTCGTCTCTGGCCCTCGTAATCCTTCTCGAACAAGGCGCCTAGATTGAAGCGGATGTAGAGAAATCAATAAGTATTGTATCCTTAATGTCGTTTGCATGTTTTGGACCTCTTACAGTTTATTTATAACAGTTTTAAAGGATACCTTGGTGTAGAATTTATGATCATGATATTTATTCTTCCTTCTCGAAAAAGACGCGCTAATTAAACGGAATGTATATAAATATATACAATGTATCCTTACTGTTATTTGTATGTTTTGGACCTCTTCTGAATGTTGTGTATAACAGTTTTAAATAGATATACATTGATGTAAGAGTTATGATCATAATATTAATTCTTCCTTCTCGAAAAAAACGCGCTAATTGAACGGGATATACAGAAATATATACAATGTATCCTCATTGTTGTTTGCATGTTTTGGACCTCTTTTATTTTGTTGATAATCGTTTTCAAATAAACATTTGTGTAAGAGGTACAATCATAATATTAATTTATCCTTCTCGAACAAGACGCCTAGAGTGAACGGGATAGACACATCAATTGTTTTGTATTTCAAGAAATATTAACAATGCCTTTAACCTGATGAACATACACATTTTTATTGAACAAGGCGCACGGATTAAACGAGATAGAGGAATCAATAAGGAATAATTAATGTATCCTGATAAATTAATACCAGTTGTGGAATCGGTAAGTTTTGATTATGTGATAGAAATATATGAACTGCTTTAAGCCGCATATACATATTAATCTTTCTCGAACAAGGCAACTTGGCTGAATGGGATAGAGAGAATTTAAAAAGTATTGTATCCTGAGAGTTGCCTGCATTTTCTGGAAGTATAGATCTAGACGTTTGTCTTGAGGCACTTTAACAATAATAGGCTTTGTAGTGATGACGTTTGACGTAGATCAACAAACTAACTAACAAACAAAGAAATAAACAAACTCCCGTTTTGTTTACCATTGTCTCAAAATAGATCAACTGATGTGAGGTTTATGAACATTATGATTAAAAATAGAAAAGAGCAAGGGTAAGAGATTCAAAATTAGTGGAGATGCTATTTCAATCACAAAATTGTATGGCAGAGTTCGTTTTTAGTATATTGGTAGACTTTGGGAATATTGCTCCCTTTTTTATTTCCAAATATGTTTTGGAGGGAAACGTATCCAATCCAAAGCACAATGCCATTTAGAAACAGTCTAATTTAACGGAGATGTTGAATAATACGTTTTTTCTCTACTAAGAAACCATGATTAAATACTTAGAGAATATTATTACTCGCTACAATTTATCTTTTTTTTTCTATTTCTAAACACTGCAGTGACCGTAAATGATAGCCAACCACGCACATTCGCTTCAAATAAAAGCCTTTATTATAACCTACGTCGACCCCAGTAAAGCATACATGGCAAGAACTAAACCAAAGCGTTCTGCATTGATTCATTCCGTACACTTGGTTCCCCCCAAGAGATGCACGAAAGCCCTCGGTCCGAAGACATAAAACTGCCAATGTTCCGTATCACAGAGACACGAAATGAGGCATGGCTGGTTCCGAACATAAACCTCTTTAGTGAGGTCAGCAAGGAAGGAAGTAGAGATAACGATTGGTTTGGGGTTGGCTGACCGAAGATCAATTCTCATTAACATGAAGGTGTATAATTGTTTTTGGTAATTTTTCTGTAGATTTGAGTTCGGCTTTTAAATGTTTGGTTTTCATATACATTGTACGCTAAAGTTAGTTGAAAAAGGGATATATCATTACTTGAAATCAACTCTCATTAACATAAAAAGTGTCTATTTTTCTTGGTACTTCCCTGCGAACGCATTCCAATAGTTTTTGTGTTGTTGTTGTTGTTGTTGTTGTTGTTGTTGTTGTTGTTGTTGTTGTTGTTTTATTGGCTTTTAAATTAATGGTTAAATTTGATTTACGCTAAAGTTGGTGGAAATAATGATTAATTACAAAGGGAATGGCTTCACCGTGATAAGATCAATTCAAATAAGAGTTGGCAATCCGTTGCTACTCTACTACTTTTTTTACAAACTATTGTCCAACACTCTTCAGATTAATCTCGACTGAAGTAACTGTGTGCTTGTTTTATGGGTCACAAAAAGGTAAAGCAAGGTGGTCAAGAGAGTGAGTGAGGGAGAGAGAGAGAGAAAGAGAGGGAGATAGAGAGGCCAGGCTAGCAAAAAAAAAGCAACCAGCTGGTGTTCTTTAAAAAAAAGTGTGATTTTAACATAACACCAGTTTTATACTGGCCCCGTACTTTATGAAAAGTAACAGTTTGGTTTGAATTGACCAACAGGAATATTTTTTAAAAGCCAACATTGAATAACATTTAAACAGTTATAGTTAAACATAATTTTGAAACTGGGTAAATATAAATAGAAGAAAAATAAGATTTTCATCGAATTGGCATAATGCTAGGCATTTTCATTATAGCTGAAAAAACAGACCCGAATAACATTTCCAATGGTACTGCGTACGTCATTAGGTCTGAGATTAAACAATTGTGCAATCTAATTTAGTTACACTTCTTTTCGTGTATTGCAAGATAACAGCCATGTAACTCACTACGACATTTATCTGGAAATCTTCGAAAAGTACCGCTGGTGGAATTAACTAACTGCAAATTAACTTCTAGTATGTTGTAAAAATAAACACAGGGACTTCTCTGAAAAAAAAACAGCGTGTAGGCAAAGCTGCCCTATCGCATCGCCCGCGAATGGCGATCGTTTGCTATCAATATTTTCCTTAATCTAAGACTTAGTGCGACTTTATGACCAAGCAATCTTGCTAGTAAAAACATGTTCTTGAATTCATGCTCGGTTTATTGATTGACTGACAAGTTGGTTCATGGATTGATTGGTTCCTTGATTGATTAAATCGTTGATTTAGTGTTTAGTTGAGACACCTTCATCACAATAACATAATCTTGATTGCTAATAACGTAAAACATATCGGTAAAAACATTGTTACACTGATACAAAGATTTAATCCTAAACAAAGTAACAAGATACAACTACAGAAAGTATTATAACATGGTTTTGACTCGCACCAAGATCCACCTTTGAAAGGAATACATTTGTTTTTCAAAATCATAACTTTTACAAATCACGATACGCGGCGGTATGTCTAGCTTTCCTTTGCAATATATCTCTTACACAACAGAGCTTTTACTCTGTCTAAAATACAGTATACGTATAGCTTTGAACTGTAGACTTTTCATGTTTTTTTTTTTCAGGTTGCTGAATTTTAATTTTGTTTTACTTAAATTTAGTTAAGTTAGATTAGAAAAAGAAACGTCTTTAGTAAGTTAGAAACTATTGTTTATTCCCGTTGTTTTTCTGAGGTCTACATATCCTATTATTTGGATTATGGCGTTGACTACTCTTCTTTATAGCCAATTTTGTCAAGACCAGCTTTGATGCTATTCAAAACATACACATTGAGATGAAGCCTACAATGTTTATACTATACTGAAGTCCTCTCTCTCTCTCTCTCTCTCTCTCTCTCTCTCTCTCTCTCTCTCTCTCTTTCTCTCTCTCTCTGTCTCTCTCTGTCTCCCTCTATCTCTCTTTCTCCCCTTCTCATTTTTTTGCGCGTCTCTACATAATCTCATTTACCACAATATTATTATTTTAGTTATTTTATATCTACGACCCCTTATCTCACACATTCTTTTTCTCTTATCTTAGCTTCTCTCAATAAACAGTATTGATGTCATATAAATTATATATATTTATTTCTTGCGAGTTTTGCATTTTGTTACAATCTGACAAACAGCTTCTACAATCACTTCTACCTTTTCTAAAACCCAAATACGTCAAACTTATTTTTACAATGTTGATGCATCGCCGTTTATTTTGAACTCTTCTAAGAAAAAAAAAAGAGAACTCAAAAGAATAGGTTGTTGCTTTTTAGAGAGCTAAATTAAACGGGAACATCAGCAAGAAACATCAAAGGGTGCAAAGATCGCAATAATTTCAAAGCTAAGTTGCGCTGTAAAAAATCAAATATTTTAGATCAAACGTTGGGTTTCAATAAATATCTGCGCTTTTAGAAGATACTTTAAAAACGTATCTAGGAAAATATTAGGAAAACGTGTGGTCTCTAATAGCACTGTGATATTTTTAACCTAAGGGAAATATAATAATATTTCTGTCAACACCATCAGTATCATCGTCTGTGGTGTTAACTTGTGTTCCAAATCTTTCTTATATCGATCTCTCTCTCCCCCTCTCTCTCTCTCTCTCTCTCTCTCTCTTTCCCTCTATCTC
>RQTK01000076.1:224528-235428 GCA_003991915.1 Elysia chlorotica
AGTAGTAGTAGTAGTAGTAGTAGTAGTAGTAGTAGTAGTAGTAGTAGTAGTAGTAGTAGTAGTAGTAGTAGTAGTAGTAGTAGTAGTAGTAGTAATAGAAGAGTTATATTATTACTGTTATCAATACTATTATTTAAACACATTATTCAAACTGTACATAACAATAAATATTGTTTTTGATTCTATTAATATAATGATAAGGGAGTGCGCCTATGATTGGATATACGCATAAAGATATCAACGACGACAACGTACCAAAATCAGTAAGGTGGTAATGAGAAATACAGAGAGAGGGGGAGAAAGAGAGAGAATGTGTGAGAGAGAGGTGGGAAGAGAAAAATAGAGAGAAAGAGAGGAGGGATCCGGAGATAGACAGAGACAGATGAAAAAGAGGGGGAAAAGTTTCCAACGAACACGTAATAAAAACGCAAATCTTTTTTTGAGTTGTTAACACACACAAAAGCGAGTGTGGAGCTGAATGCAAATATCAAATGAAAAAAAAAGTCTGTCTTCGCCAAATTATTCTTCACGATTGTAACACTGCTTTACAAGTAAAAGGGAAGGTATAAGACCGGGACATATGGGAGCGAACGAGGGGGAGACAAAAAGACAGACAGACTAAGGGGCTAGATAAAGATTTACGATTGAATATAAAGCCTTGTCTCTTTTTTGCAGTGCCGATCATTATAGGCAGAGCCCAAACGAACAAAGAATTTACGTTGAAAACACAGTCGTCTACGTTTAAGAACATTTATGCCCACAAAAATATATCAAAATCAATAAAGGAAGTTTGAAGATTTTAAATCATAAACATCTTACATTTGCAGGGACCTTCAAACAATGATGGAAAGAAATATTCCTAGTAAGAGGATACAAAACTGGAAATAAATCTACGTGTTTTCCAATATTAAAAACGATACTCCCTCATTCGTAAAGATCATATCAAGAAGCCAAACAGAAAGATTTACCGTCAGGCCATTAAGAAATGACATGCATCATGATCAATGCAGTCGGCACTGTTTTAAAACTCTGCAGTTCCCCTTTCCAACGAATTTTCATCTCCCAAAAGAATCCCCATTTCGAAGTGGGAAAACTAATTAAAGTCAGCTGTCGGGCTTGTTATGTCTTTGTTGTGTTTTATTAGGAGTCAACAAGTTCTATTTCATCTAAAGGGCATTTTATCATGCTTATTTACACGAAATATGTCAATTATTGATTTGTCCACGAATTTGTTTCACTTTATGTTCATAAAAAAAGGGATAACTCGAAAAACGGTAAGAGGTTTTTCGTTTTATTACTGAACGGATCTTTCAAGATTGTGAATAATGTATATGTTTAGTTAGTTGATTTTTTATGTCTCTCTTTTTTCATTATTAGAATCTACAATTTTTTATATATAGTTCAACTTGAAATATGTTCATATTTTGTTCATCTTTACACATGTCATTTTTTTTATAATAAGCTAGCAAATTGTTTGCATAAAATCCATAACGTATATTAACTTAATATATAAGATAACTATTTCTTTATTTACATCACTTTATCTGCCTTCATGATTCATGTATGTACCTTTGTATCCTTCTATCTATCTTTAAAGATATGTGATGTTCTTACCAAGGAAATAAAAGCGAGGCAAACAAAGGAGTAGCGCTGGCATAAATTACATAAACATCTTGGTCTGTGATTTATTTGCGAGCTATCACTCTTGGGAGATAAGGATGGAAGAACAGGAGGACTAGCACAAAACCTTGTGTATCGGCTTGGAACTAATAAAGAAGTTGTATAGTTTCATTACAAATGATTTTCTTTGTGTGCGGATGTTTCTTTGTTTTTGTTATTGTTTAAATGTACCGGAAGTGTTGTTCCATCCAAATCCTTCAACGATGGTACACTCCCTTTTTCATTATAGATATCTCTTTAGTCTTTGTCTATAAATGTATAAATTTATCTTTACTTTTGCTGTCTGTCTGTATGTCCGTCTATCTGCCTGTCTGTCTGTCGGTCTGTCTCGCCCTCCTCTCTCCTTTTCTCTTTGTCTATATAGCTCTCCCTTTCCTCTTTATCTATACTTCTCTCTGTCTCTCTATCTATCTGTTTATCTATGCAAATATATTATCTATTTATGTATCTACCTATCTTTTGCTGAGCGCTTTTGCTACTTTTGTTTGCCGCCAATTGCAAAACAATAATCATTTTTTCTGTTTTAAGAGTATTAATACAACTCTACTCTACACAATTATTTTTCTCTAGCAAACCTTTAACGCTATCAAAGACTGTTGGATAATATGTCCCGTACATTCAACTTGGGTGAATGGGACTCACAAAGCCTCCAGCATCTGATAGTATAATTTTTTATGTACTTTTCCAAACTGTTCAACCATTCTCTTTTCATCATTTCAAACCTCCTGCAAAGCCACAGTAGATCTCCTTTCCTCCCCCAAGTTATTTAGGCTTAGAAATTCAGCATAACAATTCATCAACCAATGGATGCAGTGATGCATACATTCGTATTTCAAATCATGAAAGGTGAGGATCAGTCAAGAGCATCAGATTAACTAATTTCAGCAACAGGCGAATCGAGTACTTTTCCAAAGCTGTGAGTGATATTGTCAGTTTACAAGAAAGACGCATTTGCCTGCAACAGCGGTTTCTTTGTGGTTTGGAGGGGTAATTTGGTCGACAAGAAAGAAGTTGAACAATCTTTGCAAAGCGCTGACCTACTTATTTATTCTATTAAATGTTCCATTGTACTGTGATAAGGGTTTGTTATAAAGCTAGCTTTAAAGAGGAGATTAGTTTATAGATTAAAAGTGCTGCTTGATAAATCAAACTATTGCCTTAACTTCATAATGTACCTTTTTTTTTAAATAATGATTTTACTTATAGAGCGTGAGCATATCGGTGCAATATAAGTTGTTTTTTTTCTCCTCTTATAAGAAGCTATGGGTATGGGTAGTTTGTTTCAAATTAACATAGTCAAGTGGATGAAAAACTGGCACAGGTTTTAGAGCGCTGGTATCTTAATCGGTAGGCCCCCGTTTCAAAACCCATGATTGGATAAAACCTGGCTAGCCAGGACCTCTGCTATCTTCGCACTGTGTCTCTGAGGCAGCACATACAAATTAATTTTCAGATGTTGATCTCGGGACCCGTACACGTTATAAGTCTTGCTGGAGCATAATAATATAAATGTAACGCTGGCAGTATGTACGTGGCAGCAACAAAACGATGCACTGCAATTTCTGTTTAATTTCTAAAATGTCAGGCTTGTTTGGGTATTGAATAATGATTGACTATATTCTGCTGGGACATGGAGATTGTTTGTCTACGTTTGTCTATGCGAATGTACAGACTCATTGGATTTTTCAGCCGTAGTTTTTTTGCAAAAATGATAAAAGGTGCCCTAAATTTAGCTTGCGGAAAGATTAGAATAAATGAAATGGAAAAAAAAGTTCTAAGAGGCATTTTCTCTCCTAGTAAGATACCTTCAGATTCATTTCGCTAAAAAAATCAGTCAGAATCTGCTGAAAAAATTACCCTTTACCACATAGACAAACAATTGCCATGTCCCAATAACGTTTACACCCATTGCTAAATTCATGGTGACGACGCATTCGGAAAAAAAACGAAAAATAATATACAAATGTTTTTTAATGTTCCCTTTACAATGATTTATATTTCCTAAATTGTAAAAGAAATATTAAGATTGTAGGCTTGAACAAATGATGGCTTGTCTTGAAATTTTAAATCCCCTCTACACAAAGCAATGTTTGGTATAAAAGTCATATATTTCACAAATGAGGTGACCTTTATTAAATATGCAGGCTTCTGTCTGTGTCCCTTCTTACCGGTTTGATAAAAAAATGTTAAGGATGTAACAGCTTAGTATAATCACACGAAATGTCTCCAAGCCCATGGATGAAAGAGTGTTTAGTTGGTTTAACGTCCAACATCAGCACTGTATATGCTTTATTGTGGACGAGCCCATGACTGACGTCTGACAATTTATCTACTGTCACACACGAGTCTGGGCGGGGATACGATGACTCCTGTCTCAGCCGTTCATATTAGACTTTCAAACAAAAGTTAAATACAAAACATATTCAAAAGAAAAAGCTGAACACCGTTTTTCAATGACAGTGTGGTTTTCTATGAAAGACAGGTAAGGTGCCGAAACACGTTTACATTCTGATATCGAAAGTTACTAAACAATGAAATTATTCAAGATCCTTTAAACTTATAGAGGCCAGACTCAAAACGAACTGTAACTAATTCCTCAAATCCAGTCAGACTCAAAACAAATTGTCAGTGTTTCCCCCAACCCAACCAGACTCAAAACGAACTGTCAGTGTTTCCTCAAATCCAACCAGACTCAAAACGAACCATCAGTGTTTTCCCCGGTCCTTTCTTTCGTGTCTATAAAATAAGAAGAAATGTTTTTGTAATTCCCATGGGAGTGACAAACGCAGATTCTCCCTTTTTCTAAAGCAAATCTCTGGGTTTCATTCTCCACTGAAATCGATAGAGATTTCACTAAAGGATGGCCGCCGATCCAATCTGGAATCTAATGGGTGTCTCGGAACAAGATGTCTAAATGTCTAAAACCACTTTGCCAGGAGTAATGTATACTTTTACACACACACCGGCAGCTAACAGATTGAAAACATAATGAATAAAAGTAAAGAAAGACGAAACAAAGAAAGGAAAACAGCTGAAAAATAGAGTGACACAGAAATAGAGAAAGGGGAGAAGTGGGGGAAAATCATCGATATTATTCGCTAGAATGACCCATCTTCATGAATTATTATACTCGTATATGAAACAATTGTAGGACTGCCATAGAATATTCTTTTTTGTATATGTTTTATCATTCAAACTATGCACAAAACAATAAGTATAACAACAACAATAACAACAACAACAAAGAACTAGAAAAATGTAATAATTATTATGTAATAACAAATTGAGAAAGGAAAACAATAATTATTTACTTCGACTTTTCAGATCAAACCTTCATACTTTTCGTTACTTTAAAGATAAAACCACTCAGAAAATTTACGGCGGGAGACTGAAAACTACAAGTACTTTTTCACCAAGTTAAAGCTAACATGTTCATTCATTATTCACGTTGGCTTTTAAGATTGCTGACATTGCTTTCATAGAACTGAACTCACAGTCAAAAATTTTCAACAGCTTCACACTTTTTAGAGCAATTTGTTTGTAAGGAACTGAATTACTATTTTCTGTTGTAAAATATTGACCTTCTCTGTTCTAAGATACCGAAACCTAGAAAAAGATTTAATTGTTTTAATTTCACCCTGTTGCTTTTTTTTAATATGTTTGTGATAAACATTATCTAAAGTTGTTTTTATAATACACGGTTAATCTTTAGAGAAGGAAAAAAAAAGATGTTGAAATTTTCTAAATGAAAGGTGAAGAAAGCCTGTTGACCACAAATAGCACAGACGCTCGAAATTATAATAATTTATTATTTATAATTGAAGAATATTATTGTTCCACGCTTGTTAAAGGAAAAAAAACATTTAGGGATAATTATAAATGTCCTGTATTTTTTTTCCTTATATAACGTCTAATAACTAATGTTGAAAAGTTAAGCCCGCTCTTTGAACGTTCAGAAACCGAACTTTATGTAGCTTGAAAAAAGTCACCTATAACTATCGTGTGTTTATACATGACAGAGATCACTTCAGACCAGTACCACAGTGGCTTTTGTTATGCATCTTAAAACCTTTTTAACCGTCATGGCTAAGTGTGCTTTCTCGTGCCGACACATTATTTTGCACGTCTACCTTCCTTTGCTGTACATACGCACTTGTTCTCTTTTATTTCTTTATAAATACCTAAAAGTGTGCTCGATTTTGTCTATACGTCTCAATATAGAAATTAAAATATTTCAATATTACTTATAATAAAGTTAGCTTTCCTTTTTGTCATGTTATTGTTCTAGTTTTCTTTTTACTTTTTGTTTTCTTCTTCTTCTTTCTCTTCTTTTTCTTCTTCTTCTTCTTCTTCTTCTTCTTCTTCTTCTTCTTCTTCTTCTTCTTCTTCTTCTTCTTCTTCTTCTTCTTCTTCTTCTTNNNTTCTTCTTCTTCTTCTTCTTCTTCTTCTTCTTCTTCTTCTTCTTCTTCTTCTTCTTTTTCTTCTTCTTCTTCTTCATCTTGCGTGCGCGTATGTGGCTACACAAGAGTTGTTTACTTTCTGTTAGCGATCATTCTATAAGCCATCAGTGCATACACGATTTTATAAGGTAGCCTAGTCTTTGATTTTACGATGCGTAAGCAAGCAAAAAACGCCGTGAGTATCAATAAATAAATGTCTACCTGTCTTTTTTCCCAGTAATGTTCTGATTGCAAATTTTATCTTTTCTGCAACTGTCATCATTATTTAGCTCAGTATTATTGGGTTCTTTTTCGCGGTGCGCCAGTTAAAACAATGATATAAGATTGAAACGTCGGTACGCACTTTACTTAGGTTTAATAAAGTTTCCAAACGATTCTTTTGGAATTTTAGTTATATAAACGTGCACGAAAGCATGAAAAAAACATACCAAAAAAATGAAAAGAAAAATTTGCTCTAAGGTAAACGTGTTAGTATTTCAGAGAGCTGTTCCATTGTCTTATTCACGTGGCTTTGTTTATGTTAGGTTTCTTCGAAATCTGAGGCTCGTATAAATACATAATTATACGTTTAACTAAATACGGGGAAGTCATGTAAGCAATACGACTTAACGTTTATCTCAGGTGCAAGGTACATGTAGCTGGTTAGTGAGCCTAGGGAAAAGTGTTGATTTAATTCTTACTCACCGACTCTGAGCGTAGGTACCAGGGAACTGGCTAGCTGCAGACACCCAATCCAGACCAGGATCGCCGAGGTAATCCACGAGCGCTGGCTTGTACATGCCATCATGACAGTCGTATCAGACTTAGTAATCCAGAACAAAAACGGTCCGAGTTCCAGTGGTTCCCTGTAACGGCCCTTACGATCAAACCAAAGTCAGATCCACCAACTCTAAGGCCCAACACTAGGCCTGTAAAATGGTGATTATTCTAGTAGTGGTGATGGTGATGGTGTTGGTGTTGATGGTGGTGGTCGTGCTAGCCAGCTTTGCCAGGACTAAGAGATCCGAGTGAGCCTGTTGTAAACAATCCAGGGGTGGCGTACAAGCTGTCAGTCTGTCAGTCAGGCAGTCAGTCGGCAGGCAACCTGTGCCAAGTCCGGCCAGATAGATCTAGATTCTAGACTAGTCAGTCGTGGTCCGTCCGGAGTCGCTGCCTGGTGTTCGTTCCGGCGGGTATCCGGTGCCGGGTGTGCTGCTGTGATTTTTGTTCGTTTTGCTATTAGAACCAGTCAAGGAGGAGGCAAGAAGGGGAAAGGGGGGGGGGGGTAAATGGTAACGGGGTAGAGATAGGAAGGCGAACAGAAGGGAGGGGCGCGGGGGGCAATAATTGGTTCCTGCTAGTTAGTTAACTTCCAGTGGCTGAGCCCGTGCCAGGGGGAGAGAATGCTGGCAGCCTTCAGTGACAGGCGCGGAAGTCGTCACTGGGTTCTGGGCTTGCCGGGCCTGTCGGGACTTCCTAGGGTCAGCATGCTCGCTGATTGGCTGCAAGGAAAAGGAAATTAGCGAGAGTTAACGTTATTGCCTTGATTACTGATGGGAAACGTAGACCTAGTCATTCTTTTTGTATACATTTTTGTCATTTGTTTGTTTTGTTCTGTTTTGCTTCTAGTCATGGACAGGCGTATCTTTTATTTCTTATCCATATTCGTAACAGGCTATAAGAGAAACAAAAAATAGACACGATCCACTAGAGAACCCAATAAAGAAAATTTCAAATTGATATAGACAAACAATGATAATTTAAAGTTAGTGTGACAAAACCCAAAGTAAACAGATAAAACTGACTGACATTATAAAACAAAATATACTTAAACAAAACAAATAAAAACAGAAAATCGTGGCGACACTACCAATTGACAAAAACGATGGGAGAAAAATAATGGCAGTTCTGATCAATACGTCTTGATTTATGAATCTAGAGCGGAACAAAATCCTCTTTTCTTATAAATATGCACGTTTTGGTTGACATGCCACTAACAGCCAATAAGGTGTTTTTCGGTGCATTTTTTTCAACAAAACTGCCCCAAAAATCCCCGCGGTGGCGCGGTGGCCCTGGGTTAGAAGATCGGCACCCGTCGCAAAAGGTCCGAGTTCGAGCCCTGGCGATTGCCTCCCTACTAATTAGGTCTGTGGCAGTTTAATGTGACTGTCTGAGACATGAGTCATGGTATCCCCATCCTGTCTCGTGTGTGGCAGCACATAAAATTGTCAGACGTCAGTCTTGGGTCCGTCCACAATACAGTCTATAAAGTGTTGATGTTGGACGGTAAACCAACTCAACAACTCAAACCAAAAATTCCCAATTAAAATATGCATCCGAGAAATATTGCAACGAGTAATATTTCGCACCAGACGTCGCATATTACCAGAGACAATACATTTTAGTGAGACGTCTCACAAAAAGAGCTCACAATTTCATTTATGTGGGGGAGCTAGCACGACGCGGGGTCACTCCATTTCTTTCTTTAAGTTAAGGCGGTTTGGTACAGTTCAGAGTTTTTACTAAGCTATAAAGAGGGAAGAAACCGCTTTAATTATACTAACGCTAATCCACATACGCACAATTCTCCCCGTGAAACCTCTCACCATTTCACACTCTCTGGTATTACTAATTTGAATGGGCGAGAATTGATCGAACAAGACAAATATTTTAGTGGCGAGGGTAGGATATAATGCTCACAAAAAAGCTTCGTATTTTAGACGAGTGTATGGGTTTGTTAATGATCAGTATATCTACACTGTATGGACATAAGATATGTCAATATCGCCTCTTAATGCGCGTTGAAGCGAAGCGAGTAAAGGAAGAGTGTTTAGAGCTAAGGTATAGGTGGTGGTAGGGGTGGGACGGGAGGCGGAAAGAAAGACAAGGTGTGGTAGACATGTGTAAAAAGAGGGAAACAGAAAATGAGAGGCAGAGAAGGAAACTTATTTAAAGAGAAAAACGTATAGGGCGAGGAACAACGGAGAGTATGAGAAAATAAAGGAAAGAGTTCATAAAGTAGGAGAGACCAAAGCAATGACCGATAGAGAGAGTCAGAGATAAAATGAGGGTCGTAATGAGACGTAAAGAGAGAGATATTTTGTCCTAAGGTTTCAGTTTCGTCCTTACTATATTTGCCATGAAGCTCAACCAAATAATGAAAACAGCAATTATCTGGAACTCAAGGTTGAGATGTAGATGTAGACAATCAATGTTTTTGACACGGCGGTTCCTTGACAATGCTCAAGTAGGTGCATAGTTGGCACACCTTAAAAGTAACGACACATTTTGACTATGATTAAGTAAGTAAATTTGGAGGAATAATAACTAATTAGACAAGAGAAGAGTGTTCCGTCAGCATGGACAAAATAATGTTAGGACAAAAATCAAAATTGGACAACTAAAAGTGTATATGGTTTTATGTCTGTATGTTAGTAACAGGAAGTTATGTCTATTTTTAACTCCTTGTGCAGGGAATGTTGTGGTCTTCTTCGAAAGTCGGACTGGTCTTGCGTGTTTATATAATTATGGTTGCAAGCTCTTACAACACTTATACGCTACGACATTTGGCCGTCACTGTAAGCACACAAGCACCGTCAGAGCTGTTATGGGCTCAAAGACGAAAATATCCGATAGCGAATGTAGTTAAATCTGCTGACAATATGAGGTGCTTTGTTTTTTTTTAACGGAAAGTTAGGCTATGTCGCAGACAGAGCTTCACAAGAAAGGAAATGTGAGAAAGGTTTTTAAAGGAAATAAACACACATGTATAATGAATGAAAAGAAAATAGGGCGACCAGTAGAGTGGATAAAACGAGGGGGGAGGGTAAAAAATAATGCAGAAATTGTGTTGTTAAAAAAAAAAATGAGCAAAAGTTAAGACAATAAGTGATTTTCCACAGTTAAAACACCATTGTATTATAACGGGAAAAAGGAAATAGTAAAGGATACAGACATACAGCGAGGAAAATTCAATTTAATAGGATTGTGGAATAGTCGGCGCATGCATAAACACGGCGAAATAAGTTCCGAAAGAGAAAAAACAAAACGACGAAAAATTTTAAGAAAAACAAAATTCGGAAATCAAGGAAGGAATTTCTAATTCCTGATCTATCACAGGAAATCAAGGAAGGAATGTCTAATTCCTGATCTATCACTGGACAAGATTGTTACATGGGATTGGTTTATCGAGGGTGCCAAAAGTGATTAGCACTGATCGATGAGATTGATCCTAGGCGGTGCCTCTCATCTCAATGCCTGAAGTCCTGTTGTGATACACGTAGAATAATATTTTCATTGCATTACCGACATGGTCTAGATAGGGACAAGAGCCCCCGATAATAGATGATATTTTGTATGAAGGACGTTTAACATGATTTGGGTAAACGTAGTTATTTTTGTCACATAATTATTATGATGAATGCTGATATATTCGGTTTCGCTTATATTATACCCAACTGTCGGAAGCGATTTGGGGGTGGGGAGGGGGGGTAAGTATTATTGCATTCGAATTGCAACGTAGCCTCAAATTAGATAACATGGATTCTCAGTTTAAGATTGATACGGTGCATGTGTAATAAAAGCATAGCAGCTCCACATTTCACTACTAATTTTACTACTGATGATGCCACTAATACTACCTTAATTATTTTTTAACACTACTACTATTACTACTTCTACTACTACTTTTACTGCTACTACTACTACTACTACTACTACTACTACTACTACTACTACTACTACTACTACTACTACTACTACTACTACTACTACTACTACTA
>RQTK01000076.1:235666-284097 GCA_003991915.1 Elysia chlorotica
GTAGTAGTAGTAGTAGTGTAGTAGTAGTAGTAGTAGTAGGTTACTACTACTAGATTCTTCTAATGATTTTTATAAAAAATATTTAAATATATGTTTATAAATTTCACCTTACGGAGCATTAAATTAACACTAAAGAAAAAAGAAAATATTCTTTGCTCCTGTACATGAACGCTAAGCCCACGACATAATATGGCAAAGATTAGCTCAACTCACGGCCTATTTCCACACCCTGAACGCCAACACAGTGGACTTAAATCTCATGGTTAAGTCCCGGGAGGATTCAAATGTTTATGCATAGTTTGGGAGGATAATGCCAATTAGGAGAGGTTTACAGGAAAAAATAGGTCAGCACTTGATAGCATCATTGGCGGTCCCAAGGTGAATCAAAAAGTTCGGAGTTATAAAATTTAAGGGAATCAGCACTGTCCTTGAGATAAGCCCTGGTTTTATATAGGCCTTTTTATGGATGTAATTCAGAAAGTTTGACAGAGTTTAGGAGAAAGAGAGAGATTGAGAGAGAGAGAGAGAGAGAGAGAGAGAGAGAGAGAGACTTAGAGGGAGGGGGAGAGAGAGAGAGAAAGGGGGGGGGGGAAAAAGGGGAGAGAGAGAGAGAAAGAGAGAGGGGGAAGAGAGAGAGAGAGAGAAAGGGGGGAAAGAGGGGAGAGAGAAACAGAGGCGGAGAGATAGAGAGAGAAAGAGAGAGGGGAAAGAGAGAGAGGGGGGGGCGAGAGAGAGAGACAGAGAGACAGAGAGAGAGAGAAATAAAGAGAGATACAGACAGAGACAGACAGAAAGAAAGGCTGATTTTTAAGAAAGGCACACAGACCAAAATTTAGACCGAGCTACAGACAGACAAGCAGACAGACAACTATACACACAAACTGACAGAACTCGTTAGAGACATAGAGAAACAGCGTGACAGATTGACGGGCTAACAGGCTATGAAAAAGAAACATCAAAGACAGAAAGGCAGAAATAAGGATAGATGATAGGGACTGCACCGTAAAATAAAAGAGAAACAAAAGTGAAGGACAGAGTAAGCGGCAAAGATTGCGAAAGAGCAAAAAATCGTTATAGAAAAACAATGAGAAGAAAATAATTTCGCGATTTACTGGGAAAGAGGCATTCCGAGATAGACAAAAACACCCATAGAAAGAGTTTGATAGATAAAAAGAAATATTTGAAAAAAGGATCAAATAACGTGGAAGTTTTTAGTTTTTTTATGTTCTGTGAAGTAGTAAATTAAAGTTTATGTTCTGCGCTCAACAAGATAAAACGTATCTGAGTAATGAATTGTCTTTGCGACGAATAATTCTGAATTTTTTTTCTTTCAAAAATAAGATTAATGAAAGATCACCATACTTTAAAAAGGTACATATAATATTATATTGTTTATACAGTGTTAACTGCAAAGTGTTATCAGAATTTAGGGACCGCTATTTTAAACTGAAAAGTTTTATATTGGATAGAGCCATAATTGAATGATTTATGATTTTTGAAAAGACGAATAGTTGTTTCGCTGTACAAAATGTAGTTAACTTTTGTACAGGTCTATTAATAATTATTACAGATCTATAGTGGCTTTTTAGAAAATATAATATTAATCTTTTATCAGAAACCAGACACCGTGTTTTTAAAGTTTTGAAAAGGATAAAGCTCGGGTACAGTAAGTACACACTTAAGAAATGGCGGTTAGTTCACGAGACGAAAAATCGTGCAAACTGTTTTACGCATAATTATTTATAATACCGCGACACGATCGAAAGTGACTTTTATACAGGCTTTACATGATAACAACGGTAATTTATTAACCACGCAATTTGATAAGTTCAGGAATAAGTCAGGGTTATATTGGATAGGAGGCGCAAATCCAACACTGTAATTGTTTTGTCTTCGAGGCTATGATTAGACTTAGCCTGGTATCGAAATGATCCCCAATTCACTCGGATGCCAATTTAAGTAATCCTTTGAGGGATTTTTAAGCAGCACACATCATTACAGTAATGCTGTGTAAATTCACTGGGATTACTCCATGAAACCTCAGACATTAAAACCAAACATTACGGTGCACGCGATTCAAGCATTAAGCAGACCACAAAGGGTAATTAGCCACGAAATATTTTGCTGAATTCCAAGAGTTGCAAACACTTTACTAAAGCCACTGCAAATCCTTTAAAATATAGCAGGGCACTTAAACATAATTTTATTATGCGATTTAAGCTTAGTGGTAAAGTCGATTTTTTTGGCTTTTTGTTCCCTCATAAATATAAGATGATACTATAACCCTTTATAGATAAACTAAATGGATAGTTGAACTTTTTACGTCGAACATCTGCAGCTAGACAAAATAGTAGTCCAGGACGGGTTCCAAAACTAATGTATGACAATGTTACGTGCTTCAATACAAAGACAAAAAATGTTCAGAGTATAGGCTGTCAAGCTTTTAAGCTTGCTTTGTTATACCTGAGTTTGTAACACTTTTGTTACATTTTTTCAACATTGTTTAAAAACCAGGAGAAATAAAAATAAAAATAAAATAACACTATGCCTTTATAACATAAGCCTAGTATCTTTTCAACTCCATATAAACACATTATCCATATGCCAAATCCTAAGAATAACCTGAAATAATAAACGTCCCTTTCTCCAGATGTTTACAATAAATTAACAAGCGCCATTAATCTAGAAGTTAAAAACGAGTGCTGTTCTATGCTGTTCTCTCACGTAAAACATTGTGTAGAGTGAACATGATCCTGTGGGTATAAGAAAAATCGGCGCTGCTCGAAAGGTTAAATAAATCAACGAAACTAAAACGAAACTAAAACACCTTTGTGAGCTTTATCACGAAACTATTAGGGAGAGTTAGAATAGTTTAGAAATTTTATTGAATAAACTAATGGGACATTCAAAATGTCCTATAAATTCCAACTGTATAAAATATACAGTGGAAAAATCTTTTTATGTAAGCTCTTCATGCGCACATGTTTCTTCGTTTCAATCACTGGTTTTCGCCCCAAACCCATAATGGCAACACAAAGAAGCAAGTATTACAATTATGATTTTTATCTAGAAACAAAGTTCTCAGGTATGAACGAGCATGGGATTGAGACTGTAAGATACTGCACTCATCGCCGTAGACAATTTATTTTTTGGAAACCACGTATCTATTGAAATATCTTACTTTACCCCACAGTAGCAAGTTTTTAAATCCAGCTCACTATTAAAAATAACAATCAAAATAATGTTAAAAATTAATATTAAAAATTATATTTGTTTTTTCTCATCCCTTTCTGCCTACATTCTTTCATCTGATCGTATTATTATGTTCCTTAATACTATTTACTTTTTTCCTTTCTATCTAAGCGTAACATTCAGTCAATCCCACTATAGCACCATTTGGAACTGAATAAAACCTCTCGTTTCTAACAAACGACATTCCAAAGGCAACATTCGATTAACACCTTTTTTCCTCTTTTTACCTTTCAATCGAGCCACCGACTGGTGTTTTGACTGACGTTTTGGCCTGGTAAGATTTGGTTCCCCCACTCAATGGATCAGAAAATGAGCAAACATAGAAACCTCAAACACGGCCCCGGCTGAGTAATCGAGAAGGCAGCCCTGCGAGGCACGAAGTTCTGTAGAAAGAACAGAGCCCGATAGACAAGGGGTCAAGCCTCTTTGGCCTTCCGTGACCACTTATATATAATACTCAATTACCGGGGCCATGGGAAGTTTGTCTTTATTCCTGAGGATTACTGCGATCTCAGGGAAATACGAGAATCTCATAAGTTTTTACGTTCGATGAGGCCTTTTATATTATTAGCTTATAACACGGGCTTAAGTTTAGTTCTGGGGTCGTACAGTCTTCCTTGAAAGACTGTGTGTGATAGGTGATTGTTAGCTTGTCAGTCTTCCAGTAACAGCGTCCGCTTGTCCCCCCTGCTCGTTAACACTTTGTCTCTCTTACAGTGCTTCTCTCTTTCTCTTGTTATTTCTATCTCTCTCTTCCTCTGGCTCTGTCTCTTTCTCATTCTTTCATTCTTTCTTTCTTACACTCCCTCTTTTTCTCTATCCATGTCACGTTCTTTCTGTCTTTATCGATCTCATTTCTTTTTGTCTCTCATTTGCATTTTTTGTCTTCTTCTTCTTCTTCTTCTTCTTCTTCTTCTTCTTCTTCTTCTTCTTCTTCTTCTTCTTCTTCTTCTTCTTCTTCTTCTTCTTCTTCTTCTTCTTCTTCTTCTTCTTCTTCTTCTTCTTCTTCTTCTTCCTTCTTCTGCTCCTTCTTCTTCTTCTTAATAACTGATCCGATAAAACAAAATATTCATATCTACAAAAGACTACAACTTTTTTGGCTTGAAATAGACGTTGCTATTTTAACTCTTACGATTTCAAGATTGCAGTTTGTTTGTCTTCAAAACAGTCAATGCTCATGCAGCCGGAAAGTGTAATTGATTTCTGTGGGGAGATTCGCTCTTGCGCAGTATCAGTGCCAAAGGTTTAGTGTTTTCAAAAGATGCAAAGCAGGCAAACGCTAGAAAAATCGATTCTGCCAAACTCAAGTGACTCTTCAGACATTAGCGGACAGTTATAATAGAGTTAAAGAAGGCTCTGGACTACAAGTCCTTTCACCCTTCCTCGACCCTTTCTGGTATTGCTTTTTTTTTTTTTTTTTTTTTTTTTGGGGGGGGGGGGGGGGGGGGGAGGCTTTAGTTGTTGGTTTTTGTTTTTTTTTTGTTTTTTGTCGTTCTAGAGAGATGTCCAAAGCCTTTGAGACTACGGGTGCATTTTGGTGTGTTGGGGTTTTTTAAAGCAGAAATGACTTTAGGCATGTTCACTTTCTGGTAGATTGGCTGACCATTGAAAATTTCTGGCTTACTTGCGCTTGTAATATACTTTAAACGATTCAGTATGTGTGTGTGTGTGTGTGTGCGTGTTGCAATTGGTTTGATGGAAGGAGGGGCGGAAAACTGTATAAAAATAATGTTTTAATCAAAATAGTTTACCAAAAAGGAAACAATGCTTTAAAAAAATTATTTTTTTCCAATCTCCAAAAGTGCCACACTAGGGCAATGATAATTGAAAATTTAAATAAAAAAAAATATTAACAAAACTATTATAGGGATCGAGACCTAAAAAATAACAATAAAAACTCTCAGACAGCAAGATATAGTTAATAATAAGGAAAATGTCAATAATATAATTATACAGTTTTGTGCAACTTGTTTTACCAGGTTGTTTGAGCAAAACAATAACACTTTTGAAGCTTTCACTTTTGCACTTTCTATCTTTGGAAATTTGTGACAATTTTTTGTTACAATTGGATTTGTACTTGAAAAAAAGAAAACAAAAAAGAACCACAATTTTACAAGAAAACCGATTGATAGTTTGCTTTTACTATTTAGATGATTTAGCGCTCTTGACACTATTGTACACGGGAAGAAATAGTAGATGGGTTAAATACAAGTATTCCAAGTGGCGAGTGATACCCAGAAAATAACAAACATGTGCGCATTTCAGAGAGAAGTGACATTTCAGGAGCGAGCAGTATTATTTACACTGTGTAATAGGCTTGAGATGTGTCAATAATGTGTGTCAGTGTGCAGTGGAGCCCACCGAGCAGGGAGAGGGTGGGGGTGTGGGGGAGTTGGGGAGAGAAAGAGAAGGAAACAAAGAGAAAGAAGGGAGAAGAGTAAAAGAGAGAGACAGAGAGAGAGACAGAAAGACAGAGAGACAGAGAACGCGAGATCGATAGACATACCGACAAACAGACGAACATATTTGTAGATTTGTTTACGAAAATTTCAAAGAGATTAACAACAGCAAAAAAAGAAACGAAAAAGACACATACATAGAATGAGCGCCTAATGATTGGGAGGCCCAGGTTCGATCTCCGATCAAATAAACTTATGCTCCATTTACTGGATTTGTGTTGGTACAATAAGATTATGACTGACTGTAACAAATGCACTGTTTATGTTTTAACGCGTGAAAATATTTCCGGCGTTTTTCCCTGGGACGCAAACACGATTGTTTTAATCTAGTTGCTGGCGTCGGACGTTATAAAAACAAGAAACCAACCACGGCAACAAATTTTGCAGATTTTATAAAGATGGAAATTCGCTTACGAAGCCAAGAAGTCTTAAACTGCACTGAAATATAAACATGGACTCGAACAGTTTAGATCTGTCTGGCCCTGTTTGTCCCTGGAGGTTTTAGCCTGTGTCAAAGGGATGGAGGGTGTTGCCAGACACGGTGAATGCCCTGTTTATGCAGTGCTATTCTCAAAGGAGACTAAAGCACAGACCTATGGATGTAGATAACTTTGTGGGTTGTGTGTAAGTGATCTACAATAGTGCTGTACTGCAGTTTTAACAGATGAAACAATAAATAATAGTAATGATAGTAATGTTCATAACAATAGTTCTAACATTTTTATTATAATGGACCTAGATCCAAATATTTGAATCCCAAAACTTTTAAACAGCACAAGATAAAGCTTAGAAACTACCAAAATAGAATGTTATTGTTGGCTGTAGATTTGTTTGGACACATGCACTCGTATTTTGATGAACATTGTTTCATTTTACCAAAATTCGGCCCACATCCACAAATTCATTTTTTTTTTATTTCAAAAATAGGATCAGATACAAGTCAAGGACTATTTATAGTCTCACTTTTTTTCTAATTCAATGTATTTTTTTTTTGAATACGCCTTACTTTTTGTCTTAGATATATGCACGTATGTATGTCTGTCTTTCTCTGTCTATTTGCCTTTTTGTCTACAAACCTCTCTCTATTACTACTTTTCTCTGTGTGTCTCTATTTCTCTCTCTCTCTCTCTCTCTCTCTCTCTTTGTAGCTCTCTATCTACCTATTTATCTATCTATCTATTTATCTATCTTTCTATCTATCTATCTATCTATCTATATATATATCTGTCTATCTATCTATCCATCTATCACTCTATCTATCTATCAATCTATCTATCTATCTATCTGTCTATCTATCTATCTATCTATCTATCTATCTATCTATCTATCTATCTATCTATCTATCTATCTATCTCTCTCTCTCTCTCTCCCTTTTTTCTTCTGTCTCTTCTGTAAATCATCATCGTTGTCCCAAGTTGCCTTTGTTATCCTTCCTTCTTCTGTTTCTCCAGTTAAAGGTGAAGCAAAAGAATACCATGCTTCCCACACGATCACACACACACCTACACACTCCCTCACCCCTGAAACATTCCACATCCTAACCAATTCCTCTGAAGTCATTCCTTGGCCACTCCAAGACATTCATCTCCACCAATTGAATTTGGCGTCACGCCGACTTCTAGCGTTACCGATTAGGCGTCTATTTTCTGGGCACTGGTGTAAATGAGCAAACACAAGACCGACCCCCAACCAGTGCAACCAGTACCACAGACTGAAATAGACTGCTTGTAAGATTGTGAACGTTGTACATGTAGTAAGCACGGTGAGGCTTCGGGTAGTACATTTCCATGCAGGCGGTTTTAGAGAATTGTTCAACGGCTTAAAAAAATATAATTAATTAAGTTTTGTAGGTGTTCTTTCTTTCAGTTGATTTTGCCAAACGTGAGTTAGGACACCATTTTGCAGTTAAAACTGTAACGCTAAATGGCAAATAAAAGTAATGTTAACTACATACAAAACATACGCTTACTTTCTTTTCCAGTAAATACCTTTAATTACTTGTAAAATACCAGTTTATCACAAATAAAAAAAGCTATGAACAATACTATAATACTACGTATTCACGCGGCTTCAAAATGACTGCAATATTACTGAAACAGATTGATGTTTAGTGGGGTCAAGTTATACGCAAATATTGTTCATATAAAATTGTGTGTGTGTGTGTGTGTGTGTTCATAGTTGTGTATTTAATTTTTTTGTTTCGTAGATAAACGCAGCGGTAACACTTCAGTGTAAATATTTATTCAAACAACATTAATTTTTATTTAGGCTCAAGAGATAGCTGAGCGATTTTATCGCTTTTTACAAAATCAGTCTTTGCATTTTGGGAAACTTTTGGGTTCTAAAGCCATGTGCAAAGCTTCAAAGCTAATAAAAATTATGTCTAGACAGAGTGCAGATTAATAACAAAACCATAAAAACATATTATTAAAAAAAACCTTTAAAGTTACAATAAAAGTTTTTAAAACTCTTAGGTAACAAGAAGCCATAACACAAAACTAACAGACATCGATTTTCACTTTGATATTTTTTATATAAGCCAGACTACACAAAAATACTTTGCAGACCCCTTAAAACAACAACTTATAAGAAATATGAAATTTCGTTAGGCCTCATTTGTTTTATTTCCGTTTTTGGATTGATTTATTTTTTAAATTGTTGAGGAGGTGGTGAAAGAAGAAAAATAAACATGAATGAAACCGATGTGTTTAGATAACCTCCGCCCTTGTCGTCTCGTATCGCACCCCAAAAACGTGCAATTTCCCAGGGAGATAAATCTATATGCAGGAAGTTTTCGAGAAAGTTCTGACCTCCCCCTTCAAAGAGATGGCGGAGCGCGGTGGCCCTTGGGTAGAACGTCGGCTTCCGATGCAGGAGGTCCGTGATTCGAGACCTAGCGGTTTCGCCGCCTACTTTTTGGGTCGGTATCAGTTTAATGTGACCAGCTTATACAGGAGTCATGCTATCCCCGCCGTGTCTCGTGTGTGTCAGCACATACAAATTGTCAGAGCTCACTCTTGGTGCCCGACCACATAATATCCTACATAGTGCTGACGTTGTACGTTAAACCAACTCAACTGACCCAAAGTGGTATGGATGGTGTATTGCCCGCCCCTTCTGAAGAGGACACGGAATGAGCAAACACCGATACCTGACTCTCGGACGCCTTGACTGATCACAGAGAACGAAGTCAGTAGGGGTCTTCAAAGACAACGAGATGGCCAAGAAAAAATACACAGCTTACTTTTTTTGAATGGTTGTGACACCTTTTTTTACACGAAAAATGTTATTCAGTTAGCCTTTTTTATGGTTTTTATGTTGTTGTTTTTTTTTTAATTGTTTTTGTGGGTTTTTTTTCCTTTTTGATTTAGAATGATCTCTGTGTCATTTTGGAAATGTCAAAAGATGAGAAAACAATAAACAAAAAGATACAAATCAGTATGCTAGATATCTTGATAACCTCTGCCTTTCTGTTGCCCTGTTGCACTCAAACAACTTTTTTTTGTTGTTTTTGTATTGAATGTTTGTTTTTGTTGTTGTTCTTATCCTTTATTGAGCGCAGTGTTTACTAGTTTAGATAACCTTTGCCCTCATAGTCTCTTATCACACTCCAACAACGTGTACTTTTCCAGTCGAGATGGATCTATATCTTCAAAGATTCCAAGGAGGATCTGACCTCCCCTTCCAAAGTGTTATCGATAATGTCTTGCCCGCCTCTTCTGAAGAGGACACGGGGGAGCAAACACCGATACCCGATCCTGGAACACCATGACTGGTCACAGAGAAAAAGGCTGGATAGAATTTTCAAAGGTAACGAGATGGCAAAAAATACACAGCCTACTTTTTCATGGTTATGACACCATTTTTTATCAATTATTAGAGAACATGAAGCCTTGACACAAAAAGAGGAGGCATGGACGTACACGACAAAATTGTGCCATGTAAGTTAGTGTTCCCAGTATCTTTGGCGCTGTTTTTTTGTGTGCGTTTTTTGTTGTTGTTTTTTTGTTGATAATGTTTTTTGAAGATACAATAAAAATTAAAATTACAAAGCATTATGCTGTAATGGGTATCGATATGCCTGGATAACCTCTGCTCATTTATTGTCTTATTAGACACAAACAACTTTGTTGTTGTTTTTATTGAATTTTCTTTCTTCCTACAATCGTGCAAGATGGAAAAAAAAAACATTAATAAAATATACACAGCACTTTACTTTATTGACCGACGTGTTTACTAGTTTAGATAACCTCCGCCCTTGTAGTCTCTTATTGCACTCCAACAACTGTATTTTCCAGTTGAGATGGATCTATATCTTCAAAGTTTCCGAGGAGGATCTGACCTCCGCCTCTAAAGTGTTATCCATAATGTCTTGCCCGCCTCTTCTGAAGAGGAAACGGAATGAGCAAACACTGATACCCGATCCTCGAAGCCCATGACTCGTCACAGAGAACAAGGTCAGTTGGAGTCTTCAACAAAAAATTTCGGTTTTTTATTCCTGCTTGTGTAAAGATGACTGTCTGGGACGACTCCTGAAAAATATGACTTGTGTGTTTCTTGCAACATCCAAAGTTTTGTTATATCCACCTCTTCCTCCTCTCTGTCTCTCTGTCTCTCTTTCTCTCTTTCTCTCTCTCTCTTTCTCTCTCTCTCTCTCTATCTATATATCTCTCTCTCATTTTCTCTCTCTGTCTCTCTCTCTCTCTCTCTCTCTCTCTATCTATCTATCTATCTATCTATCTATAAATATAAATATCTGTTTATCCATCTTGCCTTCTTTCAGCACCTTTTCCTACAGCCGGTAATCATTTTTCTTCAACCCTTAACATATCGCATGCTCTCCATCTCTTCAACGGTCTATGATGCTATTTTCTTTAAAAAAAAGTTGTTAATTCAATGAATCATGAGGAGGATGTAAGTTTATCTTTAACAATTTATTTCTCTTTACTCCATACCATTTACAATTTGAGACATTGTTCTGCACGACTAGTATTTAATGCAGGTTATTAGTTGTTGCGTAAACATTGTCCAGGTAAAACGCCGTACACGTTATATAAATAATGTTGTTAATTCAATTAATTATTAGGAGGATGTAGTTTTATCTTTAACAATTTATTTCTCTTTTCTCCATACATTTACAATTTGAGACATTGTTCTGCATGACTAGTATTTAACGCAGCGTATTTATTGTTGCGCAAATATTCTTCAGGTAAAATATTTCGAGCACGTTATATCTATCTATGGTAAATCAAGTATGTACCAGCATCAACATTCTGAGGCCAGGTAAATCTGCAACATTAAATGGCGTCAAGCTGCCCCAGCAAATCTACGTTCTTGTATTATAACAAATATTCGAAATAATTATAATTGGCATAGTATTATTTAAAAAAAACAACTAATTTTTTAAACGTTTCTCAAAGTGGTAGGCCTACACCAAGTTCTGAAATATTAACCTTTCATATTCTTTTCCCATTTTTATTGTTTTCATGTTGCACAGGTACCAACTATTTTTAGACCAGGCATATTGGAACATGCTGAAGAACAACACAATTTTCAGTATTGACAGGGCAGTCACAACTACTTTTTTCCTCTCGTGTGTTTACGACTGTTTTCGTAGACAGGAAGTATTTAATAGCCCAAGCTGCGCAGGTAAAACACAGTTCTCGTGCCATAAAAGAAGAAAACCTTGACATCATCTGCGAAGCAGACATATCTTTTTCACACATTTTCTTGGATGTACAAGAACAAAAAGCATTATTAATTACAGCCGGGTAGGGAGAAACAAAAACATAGATATTACATTGAGAAATGATGAATGATGATTGTATTTGAAATAAAACGAAGCCCAGATTCACGACAAAATGTTAACGAAAAAAAATTGTAATTCGTGGTACACAGCTAGGGACAGATGAGAAAATGGGAGTAAAGGAAACAGAGAAATGGGCGTAAAAAGAAAGAAAAAAGGACGTTTTTTTCACGCAGTTTTCTTTTGTTGTAAGAGGATGTATCAAGCTGGTTCTTTTTAGTTGGCTAAACACGGAACTCATTTTGTTCATTCCAGTGGAACAAAAGCCTCCTTCAATGATGATGTTGATGCTGTTATTGTCTTGTTGTTGTTGTTGATATTGGTGTTGCTGTTGTTGTTGTTGTTGTTGTTGTTGTTGTTGTTGTTGTTGTTGTTGTGACTGTTGTTGTTGTAATTGTTTTCCATTTGTATATAATTTTGAAAATCATTATGTTTAGAGTGAGCAGGAACAAGTTTAGAAAATAAAAACGGAAAATAAAAATAGAATAATCATTTTAGACAGGTTGCTTTTAATTTTATGCTATTTACAGCACTACTTTAAATTCCTTATGTGTGTTTTAAAAAATACGCTCTCACGTATATTAAAAAAAGAAAATAAAGAAAGGAATGCACAAATACTTCAATACAGGTTGTTTTCTTACTATTTAAAGTGTTACTTTTAAGTTCCTCAAGGGCACTGTATAAAAAAAAGACTCACCTGTTTCCTTCCTCTCTATCTCTCTCTCTCTCTCTCTCTCTCTCTCTCTCTCTCTCTCTCTTACTCTCTCTCTTTCTTTTTCTACCTCGGCTTTTCATTCTATATGCCACGGTTTCTCTCTCTCCCCCTCTCTCTCTATCTCTCTCTTTCTCTATCTATTTCCCTATCTTTTGTTCTCTCTCTCTCTCAGCTTGTCACTCTCTCACTCTGTATTGCATCTTATTCTCTCCACCCCCTTTATCACCCCTCCCACCTCTTTCATTTTTCTGTCTTCATCTTTAGAAAATATGTAAGGGGCGCAATACATCAGGCTGTCAAAACATAATGAAAACAAGGAAGTGGGATTTACAAGAGGACTTGACGATGTACATGTTTTTCTCTGCTACCCCAGACATTTCAAGGTTATACGAGAGTGTTGGGTCAAGAGATTGAGCTCATATTGCTTGAATCAAGCCGAATGGTCCACTGTTCAATCCTAGACTAAGGCACCATAATCATGGCGATTTCAGTTAAAGACGCGTTTATCGAGATTCTTTTAAATTAACAACTGAAAAAGCTTTAACCAATTTTTTATACAATAAGTAGAAGAAAAAAATGAATGAATCTAAAAAAGATAAGGGGAACACGAGACTAAATGAACACTCACCTAGTAGGTTTCTGTTAGTGTGAGAATAAAAATGTACCTTTTGAAAAGTTTTGCTATTAAACAAAATAGCAAAGTTATTATTCACCAATTAATAGTTTTGTTACAAGGTATATTGACAAGGCTAATATATTTATATTATAGCATATTGAATTACACTTATCTATTTTCAAACTCAAATGTTAATACTTCAAATGTACTGTGGGGGAGGGGGGGTCATAAGTTACTGTAACTTATATATATGAACCTCTTTATTCCTAGATGTGCTTGACATCAATAATGTCAAACTAATAATGAACCACTGGCACCTTACTCGACAGTCTAGAGCTTTAATAGACTGCTCTGAGGGCATCGCACAAAGGTGTCCATATAATTTATAACAATTATTAAACGCTATGCATCATTAGGCGCACCAGTACCACTGTATAACGTTGTGGGAGGTGCATGCAACGGTCACGGTGGCCATACACGCGATGTGCACTAAAACGTGCCCTGCCATTACACGAAAAGCAGTAAGTGAAGCGTTAAGCCACTGCATAGATGGGTGCACCTACCCTGTGTTTCAACGTAGGTGGTAAAACTCTCCATTCTTTTATTTTCTTCCATTCATTTCGCTTCCAGTTCCATCACAAAAAATAAATCCGGACCTTTTAACCGAAACAAATGTTTATGAATAATAATAGATAATAGTGATTTTATTTATAGAGTTAAGTTGTTTGTTTATTGTTGTTTTTGTTGTTTTTGTCTTTCTTTTTTGTTGTTGTTTTTTTTTTGTTATTTTTAAAGTGGGAATAATTATATTTCACCTCTTGTTTGTATGGATTAAAAAAAACGGTCTTTTCTGATCGTAATTTTATAAATAAAACCAAGTTATTGAAATCTGCCGTGAAAGTTAGAATCGGGTTCCTTGCAGCGCTTCAACCACACTGTTTTTGAAAAGCATAAGATGATGCTTGTCGCACTAAAGAAGATATGAGATTTTAAACTAGTTAACAGTTAACACCGTTTTTGATTGATGACGAAATACGTCATATTTTAATCTATTGAATACTTTTAAAACTGAGAAAACATATTTCAAAGGAGAGAAAAATAAGACAGAGATGGTAAAGGTTAAAGACAATGGAAGTAATTTATACGTTGTTTTAGAAGAAAAACAAAGATAGACATTTAGGGCCTAAGATGTAATGACAGAGAGACGCACTTACAGACAGACACACAGATAGAGGTGCCTGAGAGTAGTAAGAAATGCAGAGACAAGAGACAGACAGACAAAGAGACACACGAAAATGCAAAGAGAAACAGTGAAATGAAAGAGAGAGATAGAGGGAGAGAGGGAAACAAGGCGAGAGAGAGAGAGAGAGAGAGAGAGAGAGAGAGAGAGAGAGAGAGAGAGAGAGAGAGAGAGAGAGAGAGAGAGAGAGAGAGAGAGAGAGAGAGAGAGAGAGAGAGAGAGGAAAAGAGGGACAGTCATACGGTCGCACAATCATATGCAGAGACGGGCACTCCAACAGAGTACGGTAGACATAAAAAGCCCCAGAAATATCAAGACAAGAAGTCGTCAATAATCACAGGGTAGGGAGGGGGAGAATGACAGCGCCTCCATCTTCTTTCCCCGGTGCCCTTGCTTCGCTCCCGATCAGAGGTCAATGGGAAACCCCGATAGCCTGGCCTAAGACGTTCTACAGAATCCATCACTCTAGCCTGCGTGTGTGTACATATTTTACGATCGCCCCCTCGACCTCGCTTTTCCTGAAGAATGGCTCTTTGCTTCTCCCAGCATCCGTACAAAAATCGTCAGCCCATTCATCTCCATTGTGGCACTTTGAAAATAGTGTTGTGACCCGTATGTCCCTTCCATCGTGGTTTATGGTATGGACAAAATTTAGACACGAGGGCTCGAATTATTAAACCTCCTTAAGAAAATGTGGTGATAACCACAACACAACTCCCATGGACGAGCATGGGTGTAAAAAAACCGATGATGTAGTGTTAATTGCTTTTTATGCATTTGTTGTTTAAAAATTGTGTTGAATTGTTTATAAATGAATTGTACTATTTTTTTTAAGTTTCATAACGTTGTTTTTTTCAATCTGATACCAAGTAACGCTGCGTTCTGTAATTGCTGTTGTTTTTCTGGTGGCGGTTGTTGTATTTGATAGTGGTGTTGATGGTGAGAGTTGTGTTACTGGTTGTTACAGCGGCAATAATGGCAGTGTAATTGTTGTGACTCTGATTTATAATGTGCTTCTTACAGATTAAAAATTCACTACTTTTTTTCCTCAACTATTTTTACACACAAAAATGTAATTTATATAGCTTCATTAAGTGTACTTTGATCACTAGCAGAAATGCGATTCAATGAATAAATACGTAATATATTTGTACATATCCTTTTTTGTTTGGTGCCATTACTGCTTGTAAGATAAGCAGCCGAGGAAAAAAAAGAATAATAACACAAGCGGAGGATGTGAAAACAATGCGAACCTTTTTTATATTGTTTATCCTTTGTTTGGTGCCATTACTGCTTGCATTACTGCTTGCAATATAAGCAACTGAGAATGAAAATAAAAAATAAAATAAAAATAAAAATACAATACGGTGTGAAAACAATGCGAACTTTTTTTCTTTTATTCTTTACACAATTACAATAATTATGGTTTCAAATCAAGTACCCACCTATTATAACCCGAGGCTTTTCAAAAGTCAGTAACAGCCAAGGATGTACGCATATACGTGTGTATACTCAAGGCCCAGCTGAGCAATATCATTTAACTGGTAGATACCGTTACAATTACAACAGTTCACATTGTTACAGTGTAAATTCCCTTAGTACCATTCTTTTCACATAATTTAATAGAGATATTATGTGCGAGAAAATGTGCTTACTATTGTCAATCCGGTGGCCTCGGTGTTATCTTTAAAATAAGGTAAATGATTATAAAAGCATAACAAAAAATATAAAAAAATAAATCAACAAAACACACACACACACACACACACAACTGCGTTGCACGATAATTATATTAAAAAATATGCACCTATAAATTATATACTAAAAGTGTCGTCTTCCAATTGGCATTTAAAATATCCTGCTTACTCTACTACAACATCTTCTTTACCCATAGTTAATGGGGTGGTCATTGAAACGGCGAAACTAAAACTGTGAAACATTTTTCTCTAAAAAAAATGTAAAATAAATGTAGCCGTTTGAAGGAGTTTAGCGGACAAGATACCCATCTGGAGTCGAAAAAACAATATTGATACATTTCACAAATATCTCTTCTTAGAGAATTTCTTTTCTCCAGTGGTCATAACCTAAATTGAGGGTGCCATTTGTGCAGTGGTTAGAACGTTGGACCACTGTTCCTGTTTAAATCGAATCGAAAATATTCCGTTTATTTCTGTGCCGATATTTCATTTTAAATATATGGGGAAAAAGCATTGGAAAACTTAAACATCGATATTTAATAAAACGCAGCTTAAAACCATTCACTTTGTTAGCGGTTTATTTTTCAAAGTTCCCTAATAACATGAACAACAATTTTTTTATCAACATTGTTTTGCTTAACATTATGTCTTGCAGATAATTCATTTTCAAGAACCTCGCAGCCTCAAAAAGAGCCTTATGAGATTAAACAATCATTGAACACTTTTTCTCTCTCTGTGTTGTGCTTAATATCTTGCTATCTCTCCCCCCCCCCCCTCTCCATTCTCTTTCTCTCTTCGCTCTTTGTTTCTATGTCTTCCTTTATCATTCATTCTCTCCCGCACGTCTGTCACTATCGTTTTTTCCTAGCTCTAACTTTCTCTCTCTCTTTCATTCTCTCTCTCTCCCTCTCTCTCTCTCTCTCTCTCTCTCTCTCATGCTTATAGACACTCTAGTTTGGGCTCCAGGCATAAAATGCGATCATGCAAATCAGATGAAATTGAATTTATCAATGCCAGTGCCGAGAAACTCGCTTCGTTCCCGATGGTTGGAGAGGTTGGGACGCGTTTTATGTTTCTGTTTCCCCCTACTTGAGTAAAGAACACGCTTCTCTTAACATTATTTATTTCTATTGCCTGAGAGTCTGCCTTCTCTAACTGACTTCTGTCCTAGTCTTATGGGACTCATTTAACATGTCGGCTCTCATTTTTTTGGGTCCGTGTTTGTGTATTTCTTGTTTGTTTGTTGTTTTTTGTTGTTATTTTCCATTTCTGGAAATTAAATTAAAACTTCCGAGCTTTAAAGATTTCGTAGTCTTTTTTTTATTTCAATTTCCTCACCTCTTTTAACAAATTAAAAAAAAAAAAACAGCCACCTTCACTTCCTTTTTTTAAATAAAAAGTAATATATTATTTCTTCATCTTAAGCTATAATTCTATTTATCTGTCCGTCCGCCCCTATCTGGATTTGTTTTTTTTTTGTCTATCTGTCATTTTCTAAAATTGTTTATATCCAAGGGGCTGTCTATCCTAATTGACTTCTATCTAAACAACATGGGGCTGATTCCTTTTTCCATATCGGTACACATTTTTTTTCGGCGGTGATGGGTATAGGTAAGTTGTTATTTTTTCATGTTGTTGTTTTTAAAAAAAAAGTTAGTTATTTCATGTTTGAAAATGTCTTAGTCTTCTCTTTTGATTATATCTAACTCAATTAACCGAATAATGTTAGCAAACATTCATTTCCTTTTCTTTTCTATACCGAGAACTATTTTCTTTCCCCAATCTCTTAATCTTTCTATGTATCGAACTCTTTATTTGTCTCTTTAATTATCTCTATATATGTCTATTTGTCGTTTGATCTATCTATCTATCTATCTATGTTTGTATATCTAACTAACTATCCATCTAAATCTCTATTATTCCTCCTCTCTCTATCTTTCTCTCACTCTCTTTCTCTCTCTTTTTTCCATACGTTTTCTCTTTCTCGTTTTGAGCATTTCACTCACTTCAATTAATTATTATATACCACAATCTTCTGTCTCTTGTAATCTATTCTGTACATTATCTTAGAATGTTACGTATTTCAAAATACGTGTGTGGAAACTATTAATTTACAATTATCAATGCCTTAACCTTACATATGTAAATAATAATGTCCACTTATTTTGTCTAACTTCTTTTACTCTGCTTTCCTACCAGTTGATTCGAGGTAAATAATGTGACAAGAACAGTTAGATTGGTGCAGAATTATTTCCTAAATGATCTCTAATACAACACTAATAGAGATAAAAGAAAAAAGGTTCTACTGATACAGTATTTGCATTTTAGTTATCGTTGATAACGGTGTAGAAAAATAAAATATCACAATGTTTCTTTCCATAATTTAATCAAGAAAGAACAACCTATTTCTTCAGGGGTAAAATTAAGTTTAAGTCCTTTGCAATATTGTATTGATGCAAGAGCCTCTATAAAAACAACTAGGGATCATTCGGTGTAATGGAGTGAAGTACTTTATGCCATGTGAATTGGTTGTAAGTGGGTAAAATGGCTGTGATGAGGAACCATTCTACTCGGAAAAAGAGCACGCACAAATTCCATCAACTCATCAACTTCTATGGTTAAAAAAATCAGTTCACTGTATTTCTCAGTGTTTGTTTATTGTTAGAGTATATTCAAAATGTTAGTTCTGGTCAAAATGTTTTTATATTTTTATAAAACACCGGGATTTTATATTAGTTATATGAGAGAAAACTTTACAGTCACCTTTGCCAACATAGTATAAAACATTAGATTGTTAATGTACATTAGAAATACTATTTAAAAGGCGCTAATATACAATGGATGGTTAGGCTTCATAGTCTCGCAGAAATGAATATAGCTCAAAATTAGTTAAATAGGCATGGTATGCAATACTAAAACAAATTACTTTAAATTCGATCATTCAACCTAAAATTAATAATCTGAACAGGTCGAAAGAAAAATCTGAATGTTTCCATCTATTTTATAATTTTCTATGTATCTATTTATTTGACATATTGTCAGGTAATATATAATCGGGTAATTCTTTTCTTTACAATTTGTGGGTTCGAGGGTGCAAGAGTTTAAAAGGAAAGGTAAGAATTGGCCCTAAAAATTTTTAGAGATTAAAGAGCGTTAGAAAGTGCTCTTATCTGACAAGTAGGAGACGGTGGGTTGAAATCCTAGTTGGTACCCCTATGAAAATATAGGATTCCCTAGAAAACTTTAAATGCCTTAAGGAGAGTAAAAAGGGTTGTAATAATTTAGATTGTATACGTTTTTCACTGAGAAATAAGTAAACATTTTAATTATGAACAACGGAAGCTAACAAGTATAAAAAGTATATGCACGGGCATTCATTTTTACGTGATAGTAAGTGTATCGCATGTTCGAAAGAGAAATGTTTTTCTAGAGAGGGAAATTAATGAAAAGGTGCCATTGTCTATTAATGGTTGTCCAAAAAAGGGAAACAACTCTTTTCAATTTGTGGTGACGTTTTTTTCTATATAAAACAGTTGCGTAGGCCAACAGAATTGAGACCAGACGGTAACTCTAAATATTAAACTTAAATTTAGCAAAGGTTTTTTTATCTTCATCTCAAAAACATTCATACCCTTTCAAACTGCGTAGAGTTGTAAGTGCAAAAAGGTACACCAATTATAAAACAAACAGACTAATATCTAAAAAGTTAGAGTCGAGGTTTGGGAAATATATGTTTTCCATTAAGAGGTTACGGTTATGTTGCGACTAAAAACAGAAATGTGCGTCATAAAGCATTATATCCTTCTATTTATTGATTCTTTTTTGCTTAAAAAAAAACAGAAAGAAAGAAATGGGCGTAACACATTGACCAGTATCTTGGTGTTTAGTCTGGGCAGAATTCTGAAAGATCGTGTTATTTGCTCACACCGAGAAAGAAAGAGCTACACGCTGATGAATGATGGAGAACATGGGCAATATTTGGAACCTAAAATGAGCTTTCGGCGAGAATTCTTTAGAGCAAACGGTGAGAGTAATAAAAGCTGTCAGATTTGGTCTTCTGTGATTACATAGTGGTTATCCACAGGGGTATGTATAGACTGTAGAGTAGCGAGTGGTTGGTATGTAAGGAGAGAAGTGATGTCCATAATCAAAGAGGTGGAAACATTTGGGGGGAAGGGGGGGGGTGAAAATTCATATCACAGTTTGAAAGGTAAAGTGTGTTGTCGTAGTGGAAAAGGAAAACATATATATAACACAGAAAAATAGTGTGCATAGTTCCACCCATGGCACATGAATAGAGAAAAGAGAATAACCAACACAAAAATCTACTCTACAACCGGTTGTTCTCCCTATCGCACACCTATGCACCCGTACACTAAGATGTTAAAATAACGAACATCAAACTATTCCTTTCTAAATTTAAAAATAATATGTATCAGAGTGGGTGAAATAGTGAGAGGTTTCAAGGTGAGAAATTCGCGTACATGGGTTAGGATCTGAGAGGTCATATGTACAGTTATGTACGGTTCGGTTAGGATAAATAAGGCCGCGCCGTACTTCTTTGAACCTTAGTAGAAACTAAGTCTGAATATTAATCAACCGCCTTACTTTCAAGAGAGAAATAGAGTGATCACGCGTCACGCATCACCGTATCGATAACATTGTGAGCTTTTGTTGTGAGACGTCTCACTAAAATCTTTTGTCTCTGATAAAGCTATACACTCGGTGTGTTTGTGTGTGTGTGTGTGTGTGTGTGTGTGTGTGATGGGGGTAACCTTGGTGTAAAACATCGGCTTCCCTCAAAGGAGATACGTGGTTCGAGCCCTGCTCTGGCAACTTTGTCCCCTACCGATTGGGTCGATGTCAGTATAGTGTGATCGACTATGACAAAGTCATGGTATCCCCGCAGTTTTTTGTGCGGCAGGACGTAATCTTGTCAGACGTTTGTCTTTGGGCCCGTCCACAACACAGCCTATATGGTGCTAACGCTAGACGCGTAGCAACAACACACATCAAACAAGATCATACAATCCATAAAGAGCCTATTATTCTTGCCAGGTTGATGGTTTTCCCTTTACTGCCCTATGGCTACTCAAAGGACTGCCCGCCGTGTGACACCTTATGAGGCAGCAGCTGTTGTCAGTAATCAAATAATCATTCGCGCAGGAATGACAGTCGTGGTGCTTTCATAGTACATTAGGGTTGGTTGGTTGGTTGGTTGGGTTTTAACGTCCAACGTCAGCAACTTATAGGCTATATCGTGGACGGGCCCCAGGGTGGGGATACCATGACTCCTGTCTCATTAGGGAGTGAGAAAGAAAGAGAAAGAGAGAGAGAGTGAGAAATGAGATGTATATAGAGAGAAAGAAAGAAAGCTAAAGATATATATAGAGAGAGACAGAGAGTGAGGATGTATGATTATATATTATATTTAGTGTGTGTATAAAAAAAGAGAAAGAGAGAGACAGAGAAACAGATATACAGAGAGAGAGAGAGAGAGAGAGAGAGAGAGAGAGAGAGAGAGAGAGAGGGGGAGGGAGGGGGGACCAATCGAGACAGAAGTCTTAACATTTCCACTCTGTCTCAATATATCAGGACGAAAAGAATTATCATTTGACTTAGGACCTCTTCGTCATGTATGATAACCTTATGGAATCAACAATACCATAAACAATGAGAAAGATAGAGATAAATAAATAAATAAATAAATATATTATATATATATATATATATTTATATTTATAGAAAGAGAGAGAGAGAGAAAGAGAGAGAGAGAGAGGGAGAGAGAGAGAGAGATAGAGACAGTTTAGGTAAATTTTCAATCAAATCGAACCCAATGGTGTTTTATACAACTAGGAGACCATATCAACAACAGCAACGAGTGTACAAAAATTTGGATTCCGAATCGATTAAAAAGGTAAAAGATTATATTATTCGGCAGAATTATGTCCTTTTTCACAAAGCATTGAGAGTTTTAAAGAAGTTGTATTGTGGAATATAAGAAATATATGTGTTCCTTCGGCGTGCATCAGAAATCGTTTAAACCAATTGTCTCTGATTCAAACTAGCCATTCTTAACCCATCTTATAAAGTCAAGAAATGTCTCTGAACATCTAAAATAAGGCAATGGTCTAAGAACAAAAACATACATAGATATACTTTATATATAGAGATATTTCTAATATTATGCCTTTGGAGTTCCCATAAAAATTCGTTTCATATCAATTGACTCATGTTTATCTTAAGCTTCAGTGCAGTCTATTTAGTACATATTGGATTCACTGATATCCTCATAATTTGAAAACATCTTTCTTACAATCGGGTAAACCTGAAGACAATAATTATTTCTCATCGATAACTTTTCACCTCTTCGTGTGACAGTGGCTTGTGGAACACCATCTGTTACACACACCTGTTGCACCATCCAGTTAGACAATATAGGGATTATAGCGATGCGAGGAGCTCTTCCTCAGGAGACCCTATCAAGATAATTACCATACTTGAAGTAACCATCCATAAAGCAAACATTGAAAACGTGCGTTAAAAGAATTATATCATTGGTGTTTCTCGTTTCGTTTATCAAGATGGTTTCATCAAGCGGAAAATAACAAGAAAAATAAATCAATTATGGCAAATACATAAATAATTAAGATGCGTATTCTTGTAATATTGTATTTGGGTCATTGCCTTTTCATTTAAAAGCGGGTAATGTTAGTATTGATTAAGTACTTACATTAACGGTGACCTCAATTGCCCAGCTTAGTATTGTTTAATTTGATTACTAAACATCACTCTTACTGAAATCGCCAAATAGAGGGACCTAGTGTAACAACTTCGTTGTCTATTTTTATTAATTCCGATGCCACGTCGCAATCTAACGTATCGATTAGGCCTAGTGAACCAAACGGCTCACTGTACGCCACATGAAACATTATACCAGCATCATAAACGTCTCTTTCGAAGCTCCATTAAACCATTAACTTGGTTACGGGCATTAAATCCTTTTGGATAATGCAGAGCGTTATCAATACCTATAAAATGCGTTTAAACAAAGATGAATTCAGGAGTACACAGGATCACGTGGATATATTTGTATTTCACGGTCATACGCTAATGGAATTTGAGAATAGCTTGTCGAAAAAGGAGAACTAGAACGAGGGATGTCTGTGCATAATTAGTATCGGTTTTAAATGGTAGCGCTTTTGTTTACCTGTGACTCTCGTGACAGAGATAAGGTTTCAATTTTAATTCATTAATTTTTGTTCACTTATGGTTGCATACTATTACGCAGCTTTACAGTGTTGCATTTTATATCATTTTTATTATATTCTTTCTGATAATGAGTATATGCTGCATACTATTTACGTCTACATTTCTTCTTATGTATATTGTTTGGTTAAGATTTAACTTTTAATATTTAATTTTTAATTGCATGCTGATTGATATGATGTATGCGTATTTAGTGTATCCACTGTAAAGGGCTTTGAGATTTTTAAAAATATTCTGAAAATGGAAAGCGCTAAATAAATGTAATTTATTATTATTATTATAAATTTGTCCTCTTTATATTTCTCAAAGAAACGATTTGCAGCTGAAAGCACGTATATTGGCTATTACTCGCTTAGTATATTCCCCTATTTACTTAATATGGCGTTGGTTTATATGTGTGTCTAAATGGTAAACAAAAACAAGTATAATAGACATAAACAAGTTATTATTACGGTTTTTATTATTGCCGGAATGAGTACTTTTTGGTGTTTCCCATTGACTTATTTTTCCCTTCAAAGCATCAGGTCTTGAATTCGATATTAATTTGACGGCAGGCAAAATATATGATAAATTTGTATTCGAAAATTAGGGTGGGAATTGCGATACAATTACGAAAATGGTCGAATAGTATTATTATAGGCACGAAGATAAAAATTGGAAGAAAATATTATTTGAAACAACTTTCTCCTATTTGTCAGCATCTCTTTTCCAGTTTGATCAGTGAGCTGCTATACAATGACCATCCGCTTCATGTATAGGCTTTGATCCTTGATAATATTTTTAATGTGATATTGAATAGACACTGTTTCTAGTAAAAGAGAACATTAATGAGAGTCATCCTCTTGGGGTATTCCCATAACATCATTTTTTTCCTAAGCTTATAAAATTGCCCGTCTCGCTTATATTTTGTCTTATTAATTTATCTTCCTCTCATTCACTCTCAGTTTTTCACCTCCTGGTTGTACTCCTTTTTCCTTTACTTTACTTCTTCACCAAACTCCCTAATTATAATTATACACTCCTTTTGAATGTCAACCCTTCGGCAGTCTGCGTGTAGAGCAGATAATTATATTACCGCTTCATAGGAACATTCCCTGCATAAATAAGTATACGCAAACCAGGTAAAACCAGCAAAATTGGTTTGAATTTGGAAAAAAACAGCCTTAACATATTTTTTTTAAACATTTGATCTACTTTTACGTCTCTTAGGACTGAGGTAGGGGTGGGGGCGGGCGGTAGTCTTGTGGTAGAACATCGGCTTTGGACGAAAGGGGTCCGTAGTTCAAGCCTCGATCTGGCGATTCGTTCACTACAGGTTTGGTTGGCTTAGACAGTCATAGTATCCCCGTACTGTCTCTGTTGGGCAGCACGTACAATTTCCAGACGTTAGTCTTCGGACACCAAGGGCCAATACTTAACTTCACTGTACTCCTAGGACCAGAAACATAGTCTATGGAAAAATGGAACATCGAAGAGAACGTGGCAAACAAAACAAAACAACATTATATTGAAAACATAAACTGGTGGACAGGAGGTTCAATAACTGAGTCCTTCCACGTTACTGGAAACAGAGATACTTGCAGAAAAAAGAACCTGGCAGGTTGTGAGGCAGCCAGCGCTCCAAGGATTAGACGCCAGAGTCAAATAGCAGCACCCAGGATCATTGCGCAGTGACATATTTATAATTATAATACTGTCGAAAAGGTTTCCAAACTACTTTCATCTTATGGGATCCTTACCTTCCAGGCTTTTCTTATTACGATCTTAGTTTTATATTTTATTTATAGAGTATTGGTTCAATGATTCAAATAAAAAAAAAATGACTCATCCTTACATGTTTCCCGTAGTGTGATAAAAAAGTTTTTTTTTTACGGCAAGTAGACTGAATGAAGAAAGGTTTTTCATTGGCTAGTATTTTCAAAGAGGGATAATTATTAATTTATTATTAGATGGACGACGCCGCGTTTGCCTTAAATCCAATTATGTTCAACACCAATATGCTAAGGAAGGGTCAGAACTAGAAGCTCAATAACGTGCTTTTGATCATAAACCTCTTCTAACTGTGTCATTTGGCACTTGCCACAAAAGTACAACAAAAGTGCAAGATATTCAAATAAGTAGAAAGATAATCTCCAATGTTTTACATTACTTAACGTTCACGTTTTTTAATAGTATTTTTCCCCGACTTGTCTCTTGATGTTTGCTTAACGTTTCTCATCTTTGATATAAGCTCAAATGTCTGAAATGGAATCAAGCTTACGTTCTGGGTTGTTGTTTTTTTCTGGTGTTGGTAAGTATATTTGCAGACACTTTATTTACCTTGAAGATCACAAGGGTTTTTAAGCATTCTTGGTTTACAGTTTGGCTATCGCGTCTTGTGTTTGTGTGTGCGTGTGTCTCTCTCTCTCTCTCTCTCTCTCTCTCTCTCTCTCTCTCTCTCTCTTCCTTCTCTCTTCCTTTTTTTCCTCTCTCTTACTCTCATTCCGTCTTATCTTCTAGATTTCTCTTTAGCTCTTACATTACCCCTGACTGACTCTCTCTCTCTCTCTTCTCTCTCTCTCTCTCTCTCTCTCTCTCTCTCTCTCTCTCTCTCTTTCTTTCTCTCTCGCTTCATCTCCGATTGTAAGCCATTTGGTTTTCATCACAACATGAAAGAAGTAAAGCTAACCCAGTGGAATACAATTTAGGATACCAGGTGCGCTTAAGTTCCATTGCTTGGTTTGCATGTAAATATTCACTAAAATGTCACTACTTTATTTCTTTTTTTTTCTTCAATTATGACTGTGCATTTAATATGGTTAAAATTCACTTCCTTCATTTTTTTTTGTTTTCCGCCGATGATGACTGACAGCAACAAGTCGCTTTTAAATATTTACTTTCTGGACAAATCCACAGTAAGAGTAAGAACATTTTTGTATCGAAGTGCGTGGCATTTTGTGGGGTACTTGGAAGGATCGTAGTTTATCAATATTTTGGCTGAACGTAAACAGAATGCAAAGACACGAGGGAAATCATTCAACGTCAGACAACTATTACAGAACGAAAGCTCAATTTTAGATTTATTTCCTTTTCCCGTTCTAAGCCAGATGCATCAGCTTCGTCGGCATCTAACTCAGGATTTACTGTTCGATTTTTTGGATTTTGTTCTTTGTCTGGGTTTTCTCTTTTTTTTCCCTGTGTTCTTCTTTTGAGTTTTATTACTTTTTCCTTCTCATGTTGTATTTTAATCACTTTTCTCACTTCTCTCTCTCTCTCTCTCTCTCTCTCTCTCTCTCTCTCTCTCTCTCTCTCTCTCTCTCTCTCTTTTATATCTCTTTCTCTCAGTTATGTGTATTTATATCATGTCTATTTCCTGTCTATACCTTTATAATGGGAAAGAAAAAGGCAATACCGATTATTCACTTACTTATGTTAGATGAAATAAAACATATTGGAGAATTTAATTGAACATACTTTTTACAATAGTACAGTTGCCTTATCTTTCATTCACGTTCTCATTACATATAACTATGTCTATGCCTTTTGTCTTCATATTTTCAATTACTTTTCTACCGATATATCTATGTGGCTCTGCATGTAACCCTCTGTCACCTTATACACAGTCACCACACTCGATATATCTATACCTATCTCTGTAACTTTTTTACGCAAATCAGAATTCCGACAATACAAACGATACCATACAAAAAAAACATGAATCAAACATTTCTAAATTTCTCTGTTCGACAAAGAAATCCCGTTTCTACTTTTATACTATTCAGAATCGCATAATGATTATCGGCACACACATTAAACGAGGCGGTATTTAGCGCGTGCTCGTTCTAAGGTATTACCTAGCTTCTTTAACGACAAGATAAAAGGTTATGTCAACATTGAAAACGGTGGGGAATCTCAAGGGTGAGTAAAGACTCTTCCTCGCCCAGACCATCTGCTTAAGTCAGCCAGGGAGCTCGCACTGCGATAATCGCAAGCACATGCTTGTTTTGGTCTTGAGCCGTGGACCGTGTTGTGAAAGTAGAGGTGCAAGAGGTATTTTGAGAGGGGACACGAAGTGTGCTTAAGTGTACAAACTGGTGATTTTTTTTTACAGTTGCACTGATTCACCTTTAAGTTTGTTTTAGAGCTCGTGGGGTATGGAAATATATACGGAGTAGTTCTTTCAAAGAGTGTTAAAATCCAGGTAATTATTACAGCAATGGGTTTCACGGCGAGGATTTCGCTTGTATGATTCAAAAAAATTTAAAGTGGTTGTTTCTTTCTTTAAATCTTAGTAAAATAAATTTAAAAAAACTCAGTCCGAACATTGCTCAACCGACTGAATTTCAATTTTTTTAAATAGTGTGGCCACGCGCCACACTAGCCACCCGTATCAAAAGCACCGTGAGCTCTTTTATGATTTAATCAGGTAATGTCTAAATTCTCTGGTTCTACTGTAGTATCGTTTTAATGGTTTTGCGTTTAAACTAATGGGTCAAAGATTCATTATACCCTACAATGAGGGTTTGGCCGGCTATAATATAAAAGTATATTTTATTTATTATTATTTTTGTATTTAATCATTTATGTTAATACATAATCTAATAATTTCTGAGTTAACCTCCCTAGTCGATGGCTCATATGCATAACAATAAGAGTGCTCTAGATACGTCGATTTACAAAACAGGTCACTAGTCACCAGAAAAGTTGTTCTGTGGAAGAGGGTCAGTAGTCCAACTGATCCATTATAAAAACGGCAGTTGTCCACAATTTGATCAGGTGGTAGAAGCCACATTTTGGGTTACCAAACAACTTTAAAATATCTTGCGACCTTCAAAATTAACATGAAAATAAAATGAAAAAATAAAGCTATCAATTGAATTTTAAGAGGCATATGGATCGTACAGTGGAAAAAGGGCAGTTGTCGAACACCACCTCCAGGTTTAAATTAATATTTTTACCTCCTAAAAATTATTACATGCTTTCCAAAATTTATGAAGTCATTCTTAAATAGGTAAACTTTGGGAAAGAGCAGCACTCAAGTGAGAAGAGCTTGTTGATATCTTAAGGTGGACTTTCAAAGTGTCCTTTTGTATTTTCTAAAAACTCATTTTTTTGTGAATGCTGGGTGGCCCTGGGGTAGAACATCGGCTTCCGACGCAAAAGGTTCGGATTCGAGCCCTGGCGATTACGCTCTCTACTGGTTGGGTCGGTGTCAGTTTAATGTGATCGGCTGAGGCAGGAGTCATGGTATCCCCGCCCTGTCTCGTGTGTGGCAGTATATAAAATTATCAGACGTCAGTCTTGGGGCCCGTCTACAATATAGCCTATATAGTGCTGATGTTGGACTTTAAACAAACTCAACTCAACTCAATGTGTGACTACTGACACTTTTCCCTCTATATCTTCGTCTGTGAAACGGATCAAAAAGAAATTACACACGCAAGCATTCACACACGCCAAACACTAACACAACATTATGGGTTGTTAAGTAATGTTATAAATTTCAATGTTAAAAAAGGCAATAATTATAAGCTTCAGCTGCTTGAAAGTATCAGGTTTAGTGCACGTGTAATTTTAAAGCATTTAAAAAACTGGCCATTCTTTTTGATGTACGGTACACTCATTCTTTTTTCAAATTAAGAATATGACTAGTTTATAGGGACAGTGCAGGGACAGTCAGATGAACTAAAGCAAGATATGATAATGTTGAAAAAGACAGACAAGAAATGTTTAATACAATGCATTATGCATTGTTTAAATGATTAAAAAAACAACAACAAGAACGCACCGTGTCAAAAACATCTCACAATTATTGCAAACTTTAATCAAGACAGCGAAATTTTACATGCGTTTCCTTAATTTATAGAAATCATATTTGAAGTCGTTCTGACGTGATCAATAAAATATAAACCCTGTTGTCTGAAGAGATAATTATTATACTGACACATAAATGGCTGGAAAATTCAATTACTTAAAAGAGTAATTACAACAGTGCCTTTAGCTATAACTCCTGAATGAGGGCACTATGAAAAGTAAACAAAAACAAAAACAAATCATAAATAACTGATCCCTAGATCGAGGTCTGGTCCTATACAAACATTTTATCATGATAACCAAAAAATAAATTCACTACAGGCAGTCAGAGGAACATTATACATATTATACATGCATTGGATAGTCAGTTTTTTTTTCCAATTTCCAACCATCCCGATACATTGCGCTGTCCATACGAAGAAATAATTATACAGTACACAAAACGAAAGTGTGAGATCTATATAATTTAGGAGATGATCGTAAACCAATAGGCCTCTTTGGCTACCTCAACCAGAGAGTGAGAGAGACAGACCAACAAACAGACAGACAGAGAGACAGATAGACAGACGGACAGACAGATAGAAAGACAGACATAGAGATAAGAGAAACAGAGACGGACAAAGTAAGGAAGGGAGAAAGAAATATACTATTAATATGATGATGATGATGACGACGATGATGATGATGGTGATGGTGATGATGATGATGATGATGATAATGATGATGATGATGACGATAATGATGAAATAGCATTGCTATCAATTGGTATATTGTTTTTACAATCTTTGATCAAATTCTTTACAATAATAAAAGTAAGTATAGAATTGCATGGGCCTTAGTAATAGGACGTAATTACAATTATGACATGCTACCTTTCATGGTCCCATTCAATATACCTCTATCAGATGAATTAAATCACTGGGAACGACGTTGAGGAAATGTTACATTTCAAGTACTTAACATTTTTGTAAAGGTTTTAAAAATGAAAACTTTGCGTTGAGCCTGAAATGACGGCATAAACTTCGTCCTCCACAAAAGAACGGTTTTCCTGACCTGATCTGGTTGAATCCTCTCGTGACGCAGACCTCTTAGCTTTCCCACCTCTCTGACTGTTTCGGTCATCGGCCTTTGCTCTCCTCTGCTCTTGCTGAGATCGGGGGGCTCTTTTCTGGCGGCGCGGGGGAGCCACTGGCGACGGTTTCTGACCTCTATGCACCCTTGGCACTGAGAGGGACGTCTCAGTCGCACTGCCTGGATCAGACATCATTACCTGCAGAGATGGACGCTTTCTGGAATTACGTCTAGACTTTCTCGGGTACTTCATTGGCACCGTGTAAATGTCTTCAACGCTTGTGCCTTGATTTTTGTGATCTTGGTTTTCATGCTGTTTTTCATAGCTGGTTTTTGGTATTTGTTCTTTTGTGTTCATAGATAGTGGTACCCTTTCGTCCTGTCTGGGTTGCTGCGCTTGTTGCTTGTTATAGCCTAACAATCCTATGACTAAACCATAATTCCTAGGAGGGGGCGGTTGTTTGATAGCCTGTCTCCTTGATTCTACCCCATCATGCTTAGGAAGTTCATCTACGTTACTAGTTGTGCTGATATCTTCAACCGAGGACAAGCTAAACGCACTATTCATAATGCCATGAAGTTTCCCCGATGTTCCAAATGCGTCGAACTCGACCATAAAGTTGTTACCTATGCTGGAATACTCCACATCGTAAGGGTTGTAATAGGATGAGTCATCATCGCCCTCCGTGTCGTCTAAATACACCTCAGTCATTTCAATATCATTGTACACTGAAGAACAAAGCGCTGGGTTGTCTATTCCTGTTTTCCCTCCTTTATACATTCCAGATGTATGGGTCAGCTCGGCGGCTTTTTCTTTTATATTATACGTGGGCACATGAGAAAATCTTTCAGATACATCCATGCAGCCTACGCGTCGTTTAAGATACATTTCACGTGCAAAAACGCAAGTACCGACACAGACCAATACCACACACAGGCACGCAGCGGTAGCAATAGCTGCAGTATCCATTCCAAATATGCTGCTTTTAGATTTCGTCTGACCCAATCCTTTTATCTCTTCAAAGCCTGTAATATTGACCACGAACGCTTTAGATTCAGTCGAAAATTTGATCACTATAGGTAGAGTAAATTTCTTGTGTTTATTTCCATAAAAAGTATGCGTGAAGTTAATGGCTTGTATCAAAGAATGCTTGTCAATCTTAAAAAAAGAGACTGAAATTATATGAGGATTGGTGTTGCATTGGGCTTCTTCTACGCGTACTTTGCTTCCAGAGGAGCTCTTGAGATGCGTTATGTGTAGAAGTGTGCGAGCCAGACTAGTCTTAAAGTGTCTACTGTAAGGAGCCTGTCTAAGTCTTAAACATTGTCCATCCACTCTGAACTTGAATGCGAACGTGACATCTACCAAAGGTGCGACCACGAGCACTGGGCTAGTGGTGTTGGGCATGCTGCTTGGCTCTACGGTGCTCAGACTCTTTTCTGGTAACGCAGTGGAAGAGATATACTCTGCTGTGAGACTTATCGTTGGTGTTGCTCCGATGGTGTTTATGTCACTTGGTAAAGAATATGCTGAGGAGATATTCAACACAGTAGCAACGACTGCTGTACTCCGAGTAAACGGTATGGTTTCTATTTGTATATTTGTGGACGCTGTAAGTGACTGAGACGTTTCATTGGTATGTCGAAATGGAGTCGGGTGAAGTATTTCACTTGCAAGTGTTGGTGTTAAATCAGAAATGACACTGCTCGCGGGGGTAAACACATCGCTGAAGATACTTTCTGAAACTGTACGTGTTGGCGACAGGCTGAAAGCAACCTGGTTAGAAAGTTTCGATGACGCTTCCAACTGACTTGTTTCACTCACATCTATTATAAATGTTGGGGATATTGAAGAATCAGACAAAGTCAAAACGCTGCTTTCGTCTAAAGTATTTAGCTCCAAAGATAAAGATTTGAGGAGATCAACGGTAGATAGCGTTGGCGTAAGAGTGACAAACGAACTCGCCGTGGTTTCATAATCCTGAGATTCAACTTGGCTCAAGCTTGCGATGTAAACATCTTGTACGGAGCTGTTTGGTACGCTGAAGTCAACGGATGAGGACGTAAATGCACGAGACGTTGATGATAAATTTATAGTTTCAAAGACTGAAGAGCTTGGGGAGCTAAACATATATCTGGTGACATTGGGAGACTCATGAAATATATCTGAGCTGCGCAGCGGACGAAAACTCTCCGTTTCTGTGAGGCTAACTCCGGCTGTAAATATTTCAACGTTTTGACTCCAATATTGATTGATTTCAGAAGGAAATATGTCATCAGAGATACTACTTGTCGGGTCAACTTCTGAAATTCTCGACGTCCTTGTCCAAAGGCCCGGAGTAAAGGTTTGCAATGTGGATGAAAGCCATTCAGTGGTCGCTGGTGTCGACATTATGTCTTGTACGGTAATTGTTTCACGAACATTTAAAGATTGTAATTCTGGCGGATTACTTGACAATATCACTTTAGAAACGGCCACATTATCAGATGCAAACAGATCTGATGCTCCCAATGGAAGTGCACTTGAAACACGAGAGGTACTAAAATCTGTGTCACCAACCTGGAAGATTTGACTAGAGCCTAAAGGCAGGTCACTTGATTTGGGTTCAAGCACCATTGAAGGACTCAAATCTGTGCTGAACAAGGAAAGTGTTGGAGTGACAGTGTTGTGTGTAAACTGGGTGGATGACTCGGAAGGTTCTATATAAACAGACGCTAGGCTTTGTGTTGGGCGAACGATTGTCGAACTTGGTTGAATATTAGTTGATAATCTGACAGAAGGGTACATAATATTATTAACTGAATAAGAGGAAGCTTGTCTTGGATCCGCAATGTCACTTGAGCTGAGAATACTTGAGACTGGTGATGCTGAGGCAACATCGTGAGCAGCATACGAAGCTTCTTGTTTTACTGAAGGAGATACTGTGTTGTCTCGTCCAGAATCCAAGTTTTCAATCACCGATGTTGGGAAAATATTAAAAATTGGGGTGGCTTTCAAAGAGACAGCGGGTTCCAACACAACACTTGCCGATGATGAAGAATGTTCTGGCGATACCGAGGTAGTAAGTGTAGTTTGTAGATAATTGAAGCTTAGTGTGTCGAAAATTTCACCGGAACCTTCAATGTCATCTAAACCCAGATCTATTACTTCAATGTTTTGGGAAGACACGAGGGTTGAAAATCCAAGACACGCTGAGAAAAGAAAACAATAATAGGAAAAAAAAGTTATCATAGCGAAATTGAGATCTTAAATATATTTACGTTTTAGAAGAAAAGAAAGAAACAAAAAAAATTATGAATGGACAACTCCAGGTGGATAATTCTGAATAGATTTTCTCTCACTCATTAGAACTGATCATTTTTCATTTTTCAGAAACATTGTTTTGGTAGTGCAAGAGTACACATATCGACCCTTTTCTCTAATATCACGTTAAAACAACAATTTGAAAATACAAATAGCGAATGAAATGGTGGTTTTAGAGATGAAATGGCTTAAAGAACTCATAAAAGTTTGTTATTAGAAAACGAAAATCACAGTCAAATTGGCTCTTTAATTTAATATATCATCAAGTATTCAAGATATACAATTATCAGTAAGGTAAGATTAATGTTTAAAAAATTTTCATCAGCTATTGCGAAACGGGTAAGCTTCTTCGCTTACTCTTTCTCTACACCTATTTCCAGATTTAAATTAATTCTAGTTACCCAATCATAAAGCGCGTCCTTATGCCATATTATGAAAGATTAAAAACAGTACAAAGAATATGCCATTGTTGTGTTCAACTGGAAAAAATATAAAACTATGAAAAATAGCACATACCAACAAAAAGAACAAGGCAGTGAAATTTGATACGGCAAAGCATCATCTTGGATAATTGTTTGGAGAACTGGAAAGTATCTTTGTTTAGAATGCAAGCTGCTCCGATATCTGAAGAAAGAAAAGACATGCACGTTAACCAGAGATGGCTTAAAAGTTTTGTCTGTTGTATGCCCTGTCTGTATGTTTACTTCTATTTACCGTCTTTCTGTATCGGGTTGTAATGTTTCTCTTCATACGAAACTTAATTGTCCCAATATCTATTAAAAAAGCACAATAAATCTAAGAAGAGGTAGTTTATGTAAATATTATAAGTAAAAATAATTAGTTGTACATATAGACGTTTAAAATTTATTTCATAAAGCAATTAAACGACTGATTTAGGGTAAGCTATAATTTATTTTGAACATTTTGACGGAATTAAAACTGTCTATTTTTCTTACTGCACCCATGGCACTAAATGTAATCTAATCAAATACAGCTGATTTCTCCACATTTTACTATTTAAGTTGATAACACTAGCACGAAAAGTTAGTATCGTAAACACAAACATTAATCCATTTGGAGAAAATAAATTATTCACATCTGGCGGTAACTAGCACGTTTAAACACCTTAATGTTAACGAGAAAGAAATACAGCTTCCAACAACACTGGAACATCATCTTCGACAAATCATGTGCCTGTTAGCATCTCCTGAAATCTTCGCGTGTTCCTAAAATGGCATTATGGTGTTCAAATAGATGTAACTGTACTATGACACGTTCCGTCTTGTAGGCGTTTTCACTAGCAGTAGGGCCTACATCATAGTAGAGTGTATAGTATCTGTTATCGTGCTAAGAAGTAAGGGCGAGTTGGAACAGGCACCATCCAGAGTCGAGTGCACAGACAGAGAAGGTTTGACTGAGTCAGCAGCGGCGCCGCGGCTTCGTTAGCGACTAAGATAGGACTGGTGTCATCTGACACCTCTGTGAGTTCGATAGGACATTAAGACACAGTGGTGATGAACTGCGCGATAGTGAGAGAGACGAACAAAAAAAGCTCAACTAAACACATACAGACACACACAAAAGATGAAGAAAAAAAACCCAACTGTCTAAATGGTGGTTTGGCAAAAGGGATCAGAGTGTTGATTTAATTAAATAATTAAAAAAAATGATTTTATGACTCCCAACAAGAATTAGAAACCTTATTCTTTATCACATGACGACCTTTGCTTAAAAAAAAAATAATTAAGAAGATGATAATGGCAGAAGGAAACACGTCGAACAAAAAAAATGTGTAAAACATGTCACTAGGCAACGCATTCCACGAGTTTCGGTACTCGACTTCATTACCATTAACCATAGCCTTAATTTGGTAAGAGCTGTACTGTGCTCTAGTCAAGAAAATAACGGATGGGCCAGACGCAGTGAACACTGTCTAATAAGAACATAACATGTATGTGAGTTTGAAGGCCATTGTGGGAATTTGCTACTGTCGAGAGTTTATAAATCACAGGTATATTTTTGTTGGTGATTGAATCTGATTAAACAACCTAGTGCCGTTAGTTGAATGACGCCTGGTTCAAATGCAGGTACCGTTCATGATTTATAAAAATCACCCCTACTATTTGAAAGCAATGCATGCGTTTGAGTGAAAATTACGTTTTTTTGTTGTTTTTTTTTTATCTTCGGAGGACGTCTCGGTGCTTTTATTGCAACTTAGGATCCCACTTGATAAAACTATTTGTGTATGTTTACACAAACAAGTGAATACTATATCTGACATACTTCTGCTGATAGTATATACTGATGTGTGTGTTTGTTTTTTTTTTTACAAACTAGATCTTTTTTGTTTGTTGATTTTTTTTTTTTGCTGAAAGGCGTAATTATAACATAATTTGTTTTCATTTTTTGATTATCCATGATTGACGTCCATTATATTCGTAATTTTGAAATTTAAAACAATTCTTTGATGATAATGCTCGAGAAACCCGTAAGCCCCTGATTTGTAGTTAAGTTAATGTACATTCGTTCGCTGAGGTTTCCAATTTTAACCTCGTGATCTTGGTAAATCGTTTTTAATTAAATAGAATTTTCTGTTCAATTTCTCTTTTATACAGTACATAAATACTCCCATATTTACAATATAGCCGTTACCGTGCTGACGTGCCGTAAAAACAATTTCACCCATATTTAATGTATCAAGGAGATGTATACGTGTGCCGCAGTCAAAATTATATCACCTTGATAGGGTTGTAGCAAAATCTCTACGTTTTTACTCTTTCTACAAGGAACCAACACAATGAAGCATGTTGAAGTCAAAACACATAGATCAAGAGATCAGATAAAATAATATACAGAATCATGTACCTAATTGATCCCACTAGGACAAATTTAAACTGATAACTGACTTCCCGCTGCAGACAGATTTGATTGGATTAAAAAATCTGATACCGATTAATTAAAGTTAAATAGGATTAGCTTTACGCCCCCCTCCCCCACTTCAATATTTGGCAAATTTCTATACAAAGACGGAGACACCAGCTAGTATTCAAACCGCGGACTTCCACCTCTCCAATACAGAGAACTAGCCTGGTGAGAAATCTACAACCCCGCAAAAATGTTTCCATGATTTTTCTTAATTTATTGCTACACACAATGAAAAATTTTAAGTCGATTGTTTACCTCTTGAAGCTCCAACTTTTACGTAAGTGCAGCAGTCGCCTTAATTTCGCAGGCTGTACCCTTTAATGTCTACATATAGTTTATGGGCTTATAGTTTCAATTACATAATGAATTGACACGGCTTAAACTATATGTTTGCTATGCAAAAAACCTGAGGTTATCATTCCAAACACCCCATAACAACGAAACAAAAAAAAATTCATTATCTTTATTCATATCGGCATTGATATGTTTATTTATAACCGTCAGAAGCTGTAGCGTCGTAATCTTATATGGTAGACTTTTACTTCTCAGATGAGGTGACCAAGAGTTCGAATCTTTCCCTGCAACTCTGGTGCAATATTGAAAAAAAAGCAAAACAGTTCTTTATACAAAAGTCTTCAATCAAAGTAAGTTCCTGGTCATTGTTATGGCAGATAGTGTAAGTTGGAGGTAAAGAATGATGTACCATTTATAAAATCAGATATTTCGTGCTTTCAAAAAAAAAAAAAGAAGAAAGAACCTTGGCTTTGTGGAGCTCTTTGAGTTAGAGCTACGTAGTGATGCAGAACTGTATTAAATAATTTAATATCACTTATTGATCATTTGTTTCTCTGCTTGCCTTTCCAACTTTGTCGCTTTTCTGTCTGCCTGTCTGTGTGTGTTCCTCCTCCCTCTGTAACTCAACAAACTTTCTTCTTTAACAAAAAAAAGCTCCTCTTAAAACAATGTTTTGTGAACTCCATGTAGTGCTTCTAAAAACAGCCTTCTCTAGACATACCGTACCCTGTCTAGAATTCCCGACCGGGTCTCTCTAACATGCAGTGTCCACAAGGCATGCGAGTCTCGCCTCCGAAACAGCTAACCAGTGCATCGGTCCCAAGAGAAGTTGTTGACAAAGGCGTGTTTAGCGGTGTTTACGGTGTTTAAAACAAGCTCGGAGCTACCTGAACTTGTCGCTGCACATTTTCTCTTTTCAGACTACATGTATTAGTTGGGCCGTGTTTTTCATTTCACTGTCTTTTGTTTACATGCATGTCCTTTGACCAGCAAGATAAAGGTTGTTTTTTGTGAGGTTTTTTGTCTGGAAATTTCCTAAAACTAAAAGCGTCTGTCTTGATTCTTTGAATGTTGCTGGTCGCCAAAAGATTGCCCCCCCCCCCCATCTTTTTTGTTCTATTGTTATTGCCATACTTCGTTGCCAGGAATTTCAGATGAAGAGTTTGCTTGAATGGATCAATTAATTGGTGATGACTCAAACCGTAATAAATGCTTGAGCCACAATAATAGGATTATATTTTGAAAAAAAAAGACATAATGCTGAAAAGTTGTAGATGAATAAGCATCTAAGTATGGATTCTTCCGTGAAGTAACATATTTTCACCTATTCCCACTTTTAATCTTTTACATTGTTTGTCCAAAGTTTTATTGGCTCAAAGAATAAATATCAATATTTTAAAATATTACCTGATAACTTGTCCACTTATTTGGATCAGAGAAAAGACGACTCATGGTTTAGTCAGACATTGAATGAATTTAGATTCAAGTCTAAAATTATACTTATTTTTACCATTATCATATTTTCCACGTGCAACAAACAAAATAGAGCGACCCTGCATCCCTTCTCTCCCTCTCTGACACAGAGACTGAGAACTAGAGCCCCGCTCTGACGAGTCAATGTATCCCCACACTCTCTCTGTGGCAGCACGATAAATTGTCAGACATTAGTCCTGGTGTCTGTCCACAATATAGCCTATGTAGTGCTGACATTGGATGCTAAGCAACAACACGCATAACACACGTCTAACCAGTTTTCAAAGTCAGGACTCGTGATTAAAATCGTTCGCTCTACCTAATTATCACCCCCCCCCTTAGTAAGACATTATTGTTGCTTTTGGCTACATGTGAAAGATTAGAGTTAATAACTGCTCTGAACATGCTTATAAAAAAATGTCCTCTTTTATTAAAACTTCCTTAGTTACTTTTCCACTTTGGGACTTTTACAAACAGATTTGTTATGTAAAAATGTTTTAGCTGAAGAACAAACGATGCTTGAATAATAATGCTGATGATACTACTACTACTACTACTACTACTACTACTACTACTACTACTACTACTACAATCCACCAACCAAATTAAAATACAAACAGGAACTATTTCGAAACTTTGTAAAATATAAAGTGTTTCAAGGATACCAAACACATCTTTAGCATCTGAATAAGCAACACCAATCAGAGTTTCCTGGACATGCTATACACCCAGACACATAAAAATATGCAAGTCAAGCAGTTGTAAGCACTCCCAACCGATCTTTTTATTAGTGCAAATTTGTATTTCATCACAGGAAAAATAGAAAACATTCATTATAATTGTTACCAAGTAGTTAAATATTAATTACATGGATTGTATTTAGTAATTGTGAAAATGGAACAATAACAACAACAAATTATAATTAATAAAATAAAACTGATTGAAAAGTAAAAAGAAGAAACATCCCTGTAACGAGTTATGAAAGAAAAAATTGACCTATTATTATATACATATATTATTATTATCATATTTATTATTATTTTATAATTTGTTGCTGTTCATTACCATGAAAATCAATGTTACGTAATTTCATTCTAAAAAAGTTAATGTAGCAACTGAAAAAAATAACAAAAACTATCATCTAAAACACTTTTCAGTAAGTTTACACACCCTGATTACAGTACTGTTATAATTCTAGATAAGATATGATAAAACAATTGCTCTGATTTCCATCACCTTCCTTTTAGCACTGTGTATTGTTTTAGAATTTTTAATCGAAGGAAGAAAAAAACATGAGATCATATCAAAAGGGAGTATTAAAAGTTTTAAATTTATCAATATAAAATTAATGTGATCTTGGCGCTCATTTACAACACCTTACATGTACAATGATTGAAAAAGATGACGCTTCTATACAGGGTAAAAACTTCTTAGATCTCGACGTAAAATGTGAAATCATATATCCTATTAAGTGACAGTTGAAGAACAATAAAATTGTTGAGCAAAAATATAATATATAAAATATGTTTGAGCCGCAGCACAATGCGACTGGTAAATACTTTTTCAATGTATGTGCTGTAAGCTGTTAAATGTATTATGCCAAAAAAAGATACATATCCATACAACAGAAAACAAAGAAATGAAAAAATAAATGAAAAAATGTAAATAAAATAAAAGCTTACTGGTACTCCACTATACTTAAGTATCTTTGGGATAATTTACATAAACTGAAAAAGCATAAAAACAAAACGCTAAGCAAAAAACCTCAACAAAAAATCAAACAAACAAACAAACAAAAAAGAAAAAAACAAACACCCTTACTGATAATAAATTCTACTTAAGTATCTATAGGATTAATAACATAAACTGCAAGAGCATAAATAAAAGGCTCTGGAAAATACCACATAGATAATACTTTTTTCAAAATCTTTATCCCAAATGCAAAGACCAATAACACTAAGAGGGGTTAAAATGTTACAGTAAGTATTCCCTTCTAAAACCAACTGCAATTTATTTTATAAAGCATTTGTAATTCAGATTCAACATATCAATAGACCAAAAACCGCTTTGACACCAAGTTTGAAATGCCAACATATAATATTTTTGCAATCACACAAAATAAAAATGAAAAAAAAACAACAACAAAAAAACAAACAGCAACTGCATTTTATATATGTATATGTGGCTGGTAAAATAAAGATAAACTGAAAGAGTTCTTTGTACAATAAAGTGTGCTTGGTTTGTAAACACTCATATGCATCAGATTTTAGGGTACCGATTTCGTGAACTGCGTGTACACACATTTCATGGTACAAGTAGCCAAAACTTGTCTCCAGATGGTATCTGAATTGAACACACCTGAAGTAAAAACTATTGAAGCTTACTTCACGCTCAAACTACAAGATCATGGAAAACGATGTTAACACAATTTAGGGTTTTAACCTTTTTACATCCCATGGTTTAAGGTCTATTCTATGTGTGCACACTATTTTGGAGAAATTTAAAGAAAAATGTACAAAAGGTATAAAAGCTTTGATTATTATTATTATTTTTTAGATGGAAGGTGTGCTGATCTCATTAATGTAAAAAGGTGCTAGCGCAGGAGGATATTTCAAAGTCTTTGGCTATAATTTAAAATGGGAACATCCAACTTTAGCTACTTTGTCTCATGGACTCTTATTCCAAATCAACGCAGCACTAGAAAGGAAATGAAAATAGGAATTTATGGACTGCTGACTAGAAAGAGTGTATTACTGACTATTGTGAAAAAAAAAATGATATGAAAGTATAGGGGTTCACGACAGTATTAGTGCTCTTACAAGCTCTTTTCCCATTATGCATTATCAAATATTTACCTTTGTGGCATGTACAATTACCTCTTAAATTTAAATCATAAAAACTACATGTACATACACTTAATGTTTCAATCTACTGGAAAAATGAAAATCCACCTAAAAAACTAAACACCCCAATAACAGTTCTAGATTTGTACAGATGCTTTATACCGGCCATTAACGGATGAACCCATAGAATTATTAGAATGTGTGATTTGACAAATGTATGATATAAGTCAACACACCACTAAAATCATCCATTTCACCTTTAATAAAGAAGGTTTTGTGAACTATCACAAAATATTTTTTGGAAACATTTTATTGTGAGAATCTGTATTAGTATAACAATACCAGGCATGATTATTCTTGTTCAGTAAATTGTGCAATAGACAAATTGTGAGCATGCAGTTATAGCTTATTTACATAACAACTGAAGGAAAAAAGGTAGAAAGTAAAAGTTACAAAAGTAACAAAAATCAGACCATGATGTTGAAGAAACATTGTGAAGATTACAACAGACATACCGGTACAGTTTTTTACATCACTGGTGCCTGTGGTACACACCCACCCACACAGTATGTTTTCCAGGTGTATATACATCCAGTAATAAACAAAGCGACTCTTAAATGTGCAATATATTTTTTTCTTTACAATTGCCTTATAGCCCAGTAAGTATACCTAATTTTTATGCTTTAAAACCTCAAAGTTTGAGCATTGCTCATAATGTATTTGCTTTTATTTATATAGCATTTTTCCTCTAAGAAAATTTTACAAAGACTGGTTAAATAGAAATTCAGATAATCTACTTAAGAAAATAAATAGCCTTGTTCACCAAATAATGACATAACATATTTTTCAGAAATAATAATGTGGATCATATAAACATTGTCCTAAAAGATGTCGTTAATTTAGATTTAAAATCCTCAATAGAATATACATTTTTCAAATTGTCTAGTAACTTATTCCATAATTAAGCACTTTGATAGGGAAAGGCCCTTAGTCCAGTTTATAACTTTAAATCTAGGTTTAAAAAGCACAATTCTCTAGCAGGGGTGTAGAGGGTTACTAGATCATAGATATATTTTGGAAAATGGGGTAAGTTCTTGCACTGGAAGAGGAGAGAAGCTAATTTATAATTTACGTTAGCACATACCTGCAGGCAGTGAAGATCTTTTAGATTTAGGGTAATTGAATTATTTTCTTCTTGAAACCTTATTGACAAATCTTGCCGCATTGTTGATAATTTGCTGACTTTGGTTAAGTTGATAATGTGGGAGACCAGCTAGCAACGAGTTACAGAGGTGAATTCTAGACAATACCAATGAGCATACCAGTTTGTGCAATACCATACGAAAGGTGAACAGTACTTAGTTTAAGATATCCCTTGTAAGTAGTTGAAATAACATGCAGATAGATTGATAAGAAAAAGGAATGATAAATTAAATTAAAGATCAGCCATGCGTGCAGCAAGCCAGCTACCTGGAATGGGGTCCACTGATGTGGATGTTGCCCCAGTACCTGCACGTTAATCAAAATACCGATGATGATGATGATGATGATGACAAAATCTTTTAAAAAGCGATAAAAAAAAAAAAACAACAAAAAAACTACTACTTAATGTGCCACTATTTAAAGCACCAGATTAGTCATATTTTACCTGATAACCAGGAAAATTCAGAAAAAGGTAAATGTTGGTTTTGTAACGTTTGACAACAAAGAGTAGGCAATACTGCGGACAGGTCCCCAAAATTGAGACATGTTTTAAAACGTTTCAAATAAATTTAAGCCACTTATTAATGTTTTTTATTTGCTTAAAAAAAAATAAGAACATAAAAGTTCATATCTTAATTTAAAAAGTCCATGTATCTACTTTTTCAAAATCTTGGTACCTTGTTTACTTAAGTTATTTCAAATTCAGTTTAGTTGAAATGTAAAAAGAGAAATGTAGTTAAAAAAAATAAAAACAGAACATAAGAGAAAGTGAGTTTCAAAACTTAACCTCTGCAATTATTAAGTTGAGAAATTACTTTTCTAATACATGCTAAGGGAAAAAGTTGAAAAAATAATGTCAGATAATTTATATATTCTAATTATTAACAATGGGGAAAGCATGATCAAATGAGGTATATAAGAATATATAAACCATGAGAAGGAGTGATGGAATGTCTTTCAAAAGAACCTTATGGTAAAATAGAGCAATGTACAGAAATACTGTTCATGCATCTGTTAGTTAAAGGACTGAAAAAGGCACAGATAACAACAAGCCAGTGAAAATAGATACAGCCATCAATGTATACAAGACAAGGAAAATTTAGTTTAAGGCAGCACAAATGTTAAGCTTGATTATTTTGGGGGGAAAAAACCCCAATAGTAACAACAAAACCACATTGCTTTCTTCCTAAACATAAAAGAAACTGTATTGTAGATTTCCGGGCACTTTTTAACTACTCTTCACTATTGGAAGTACATTCTGAACTGTCTTAACATTCCCATCATCTCTCATAGTTTATGTGGTTTATTTTGTCATCAAAAATGTAAAAAATTCAAACAGACTATTGAATGCAACTATGCAAGTTTTCGAAAAACACATTTTTGTTGGAAAAGGTTTTTATCTTTTCAAAGTTAGTTTTAGGAAATTATTTACAAGCGGATTAAAAAAAATCTAAGAACTAGTTATGAGACTGTTAGAACAAAACCTTTTGAAATGTGCCAAAGCATGAAGAAAATTTGGATTCCAATTTTTGAATGCAAGCTGAAAAAATGTTAAATTAAATGGTTGAATTTAACAAGCTATGTTAAAGGAAGAAATCCTAGGCAAAGTAGCACTTATGTTGTTGCCAACTATTATTCTTTTTAAAAGACCACAATCATCCTCCTCTATATACTTAGATTAAAAGGTTGAGTTAAGTTGATTTGTTTACCGTCCAACATCAGCAATCATATAAGCTAAATTGTGGATGGGCCCCAAGACTGACGTGTGACAATTTTATGTGCCACAAAGAAGATAGGGCGGGGATACCATGACTCTTGCCTCAGCCGGCACATTATCTTGACAGTGACACCGACCCAACCAGTTACAGGGGATGAAATTGGACTAATAAATCTGCGGATTGTGGGCGTCAGACCGCGGACCTCCCAATCTGCAGACCAATGCTCTACCACTTGAGCCTTCCCCCCTCTCAGATTTATGAAAGGTAATGAAAGAATACAAAAGAATAAAGAGCTTTAGAGAATATAAACAGTTGAGAACCTCTTGGCTTTTTACATTGATTGAGGATCCTTCAGTGCTGCAAAAATTTATAACGGATTAAGTCCAATGAAGGCACAATAAATAAAAGAAATGTAAATATTAGCATTTAGGCTGGAGATTGAAAATTTTTTACCAAACTAATGATTGGTTTTAAAAAGTATAGAATTTCAGAGAAAGAGAGTGAGATTTCAATGAATGGATCAATCTCAGTAGAAAAGCATCCAAGATAAGCATACTATTTTGTAAAATAAAAATCATATTTAGCATATCACTAAGTAGAATATTTTTTATTCACATGTACTCTTTAAGCACTATATACAAATCACTTTTTGCAGTAAAAAAAATAATTAATTAAGTAAAGAGTGAATCGTAAGAGAACTTCTGATTTAAAAAAAAATAACCAGTAACCAAAAGCGATGCCCACTACTTGTTCCCTCCAAAGAAAAAAAAAAGAATGGCGAAAAATAGCTGGGACGTTACTCAGCTGGCAAGTACTAGAAAGAAGAACCCGTATTAATAATTGGTTTTAATGCTGATATAATATTTGGGAGATTTAAACAACATGATTTTAAGGCTCACCTTCATTAATATCATAAAATGTATATAGACAAAAATATAAAAGTGCAATGGGAATTTTGTTGTTTTGTATCCTACCCCTTGTGAAGAAACCAATGTCAAATTTTTTTACACAGCTGAACAAAGAGGCTATGCCTCTGATTCAATTACCAATTTTCAATATTTTAAATCAAAAAAAAGAATCAATCAGTTTTCTTAAATAACATTTACATGACTTAAACAAATCTATATAAGACCTTTGAAAATTTTGACGGAGGGAGGGGGAAGGGTGAATAAATTTACCTACATTATAGAAAGCCTTTGGTTCTAAAAATTTAAAGAATTTAAAGAAAAAAAAAACCCAACATTGTATGTATACTTTCAAAGCATAAAAATAACTTGGATACACAAAGTTTGATGCTAAAAAAGGTAAATTTCAGAAAATTTATTGCAACCTAAAAAAAAAACAAAAAAAGCAACAAAAAACATTTTCCCTTTTTAAATTTTAAATAACCTGATTTCTGCTCACAATATTATCACAAAATGTAAGGAGAATAACAAATTCTAGAAAACAAAAGAGTATACAAAAACACACCATAAATGGTGACATTACTTGGTTAAGTGATTGTCAATAGTGATCTTGACAATTTCAAGTGAAAATATAAATAATTAATATGCAGATTTGATATATATACATATTGATTGTCAACCCCCCCAAAAAAAAAAAACAAAACAAAAAAAACACCAAACCCTGCTAAAAATCATTTGAAACTGAGTATTCACTGAAAGTTCAAAGTAGCAATTTTGTTTTTGCTGAAAATTTGTTGATTTCGACTTATCTAGTGTCCTAATTTGTTTACACGAATTGAGAGCTGTTGATGTCATTTCCGTTTTCTTAAGATTTCTTGACAAAGCACGCAGAGAGGCATCCAGCAAAGCAGACGCAGCAGCAGGATGCAGCCATCATGATGTACACGGCAGTCGTGATCCAAAAGGCAAACCAATACAGGGTCTTGTCGCAGTAGTCATCATCGTCTGGCCTATCAGACTGGAAGTCATCTTTTGTGCGATAAATGAACACACAGCCTGCAAGAAAAATAAAGAATATTTGAGGAAAAAAAAAATAAAAATAACATAGTTTTTTATTTAGTTATTCCAAGAGCTGTACAACAATCTTTTTGGTGTAATCATGTACTTTGCAACTTTAAAATCCCATGAATGAAAATCAGACGTTATCCATTCTAGGTTAGACTTTCCCAAAATCTGAAAGATTTGATATAAATAGCCATTGTTTCTTTATGAAACAAATGTTGCTTAAAAATGCATAAGTTGTTATATATCCCCATGAACATTTTACCGGAAGTTGATAATAAACTGTCCATGCTGAAACCAAACCTTCTTTAACTCTTTCGCCTTATATCATATGAGAACTACCAACAAAAAGTGTATGCAAATAAAGAAAATTCAAACCTTTAAATTGTATGTATCAACTGAGAAAAAATAGTTTTGAAAGATAGATAACTTCAGGTGAACTATAATCAGCAAGATTTGCTTGCAACGAGTAGTTATGCGCAATAAATGGTTCATTTTTTGTTTTGTTTTGCAAATTAGGCCCACTAACATTATTACATTTATAATATCTGCATGTAAGAAAATATTATCATTATTTCACATAACTATAAACTAGCACAAAAAAGTATTTATCCCAAAATAGATAAATAAAGCCAAAAAGTATTTGATAATTAATAGAAAGTTTCAACAATATTAAAATATAAATGAAGAGCATTATTGCCAAATTTTGTAAAACAAATTGAGGACATGAAATAAATATTATGATAAGATAATGCTGAAACAGAAATAATTTCACAATTCTGAGCCTTTGTCCACTTCAAAGCAATAGTCAATAATTAAAAAAATTCCTCAACAAAACTTATCAAATTAGCTTTGCATAGACACTTTGAGCAGTGTAGGCCAGTCAAATTTGTTTTTTGAAGATAATATCCATTCACAGTTCATGACTGACTCTGGCATTTGGAAAAAAATTAAAAAACTCATGTCTTACACATCTCTGCCCAGACAGTTTAGTGATGAAGTGTCTATCTTGCGAAGGTCCTGGTTGCCTCTGTGTTTATAACTTTAAAAAATTCTGACATATAATGTATTCCAAACTGCAGAGGTTAAGTTTCTTCAGTCTTTCCTCATGTTGTGAGCCTTTCAGACAAGACACATTTTCGGAAGCATGTCTTCACAAATTCTCAATCAGATTTTTCTCTCTCTGCTGTCCTCATGACCAGACAAAATTTCCAAATTCGTAAATGGGGACTTGTGCAATTAAAGAATATGCGGTCCATCTATACATCTGCAGGTGCCTGAAGAATGGAGTTTTTATTATCTTTATTGTCTCATTCATTACAATGTTCCATAGCTAGAGTTCAACATTCCATAATTCTCCCTGGAAGATGCTATAAGGCAATATATTAAAAATAGCATTTATCCTTGTTAAATACTTGAATAAACTATATATTCAGGAAATAAAAATGTACCTCTAACATGTGTTTCTCTATGCTAAACACAGCTGATTATGCGCCCAAAAAGTGGCAACTTAGTTTGTCTCCAGTGTCTGCCTCAGCCACCAACAGCTATTGGGCAGATCGGTGAGCAATAGCGTGTCAGACCCACTCAGCTAGGTGTGACTGTGCACTGCACGTAAACTCGTTATTAACAACCTTTTCTTTGTTTTGCACAACAAAATCTCTGGTCTCATCAACACCAAGAATATGTATACGTCTACATTCATTTTAAATATACACTTTAAAGAATACAAAGCACTTAATTTTAACCCTCCCAAAGAAAATGTTTGCATTGTGCAGATCAAAGTTCCAACAATTAGTTAAAAAAAATTTGAAGGGCCATCATTTTCATGTTATCTAAATTAAATAATAATTACTCAAAAATGATACGACTGATTCTCTCAAAAATCCTTTTACTACTTAAAAAGTTAATATTAAACACCTGTGGAAGTTTCAACAATGAAGCTAATTCCATTAATCTTACATTTTTTTGTTGTTGTTGATCCACGTTGCAGTGTGAACTACTGATCTGTAAACTACAGCTTTTATGCAGCTTTCACTTTGGGGGTTTAAAACAGTTATGCCTATTATTGACTAATTGTGAAGCTGCAAGACAGTTTTAGGAGCAAGAAAAAAAAAAAAAACTTCATAAACTTTGCAGAACTTGAGGTGGTAGATCATTGACAAATAAACAGTTTTGAATATAGGTTGATTAAACCTTTACAGACATATGTTAATCTCTTCATCCTTTTGGTAAAACTAAAGACTTACGGTCCAGAAATGAAGAAGGAAAATAGAAATTCATCGAAATAGTTACTGCCAAGGAAAATTGCGGATCAGTAGAAAACTGCTCCTTGGTCCATACAAAAAAAACAGCAAAACCAATACAAAACATGATGCACCATGAACCTACCAGCAATAAACCAAGCAAAAATGAAGCAGTTGACGATTGACTCTAAAGGATTGACTTTCTTCTGGTCCTCTTCAGTTTCATCTCTAGTTTTTCTGCAACGCTGCACAAGGCTGAATAGGTTTCGGACAACACCAAAGCACCCAGCCACAAGCAGATAGATTGGGATCATACGCTCTGCCTTGCAATCATCAAGATGGATGGCACCTGACATTTAAGATAAAACAAGATTTGTCTTTTAAAAGCACATTTGGTGGTCCCTATATTCAGTAGAAACGAAACACATGGATTTATAGAGTAAGAACAACTAAAGTACTACTACTACTACTAATGATAATAATAATAATAATAATAATAATAATAATAATAATAATAATAATAATAATAATAATAATAAT
>RQTK01000076.1:285635-305860 GCA_003991915.1 Elysia chlorotica
TAATAATAATAATAATAATAATATTAATAATAATAATAATAATAATAATAATAATAATAATAATAATATTAATAATAATAATAAATAATAATAATAAAAATTATAAAAAAAATTAATGTTATATGTGGCTTTACAACTTTCACTGCGTTATAATTTTCTCCCCTAGATTTATTTGTGGATTATTTAATTACGCTTTATACTAGCTCAAACTTATGTAATATTCCTCATGTTTGTATTTATTTAATATCATACGTCTCAAGTTAATGTTGTATAAATGTCAGATTGAATGTGATGGCATGCATGTGATAGTGTTTTACCGTTAGTGACATTAACTTGTATCTTGTTTTTTCTTAAATACATAATATTTGATGATTGATGAGAATTTTTTTTTATTCACACTAATATGATGGTGTAAAGTGTAAACGCACTCTTAGAGGAAAACATTTTTACAAATTAAGGTGTCCACAAATTAACATCATTTGACATATGAGCTGGTTTAAAGAAAAAAATATTTTCCTCTGATTTAAAGCAAATTTGTATAAAAAGCTAAAAAAGTGAGGGCATTTAGTACTATTTAGTCCTTATAAACTTCATATAGAGTCTGGGAAATGAAAATAAGGTTGACTTTTTATTACCTATAGAGTGTAAGTATCCAGATGTAGACAGGCACAACTAGATCTGATTTTGATAAGTACCATGCAAAAAAAAGTCAGGTAAAAATATAATACGTTTTGAGGCTATACTTTATACAGTTGGCAGTCAAGAAAGTGTATCACTCAACATTCATTAAAAAAAAAATTTGTTCCATAATCATAAAAATGATTATAATTATACCAAAACATAGAGAATATTAACACTTACCCATTACTAACATAGAAACTGGAACCGCCATCATAATTCCAAGAAGGATAGTGACGCCAACTGGCATTAAATAAAAGAAACACAAAACATGTTCACTTTCTTATTAAGAATCATAATTTAGTGAGACAAGTTGTACTCCATAGAATTTAGGGGGAAATAATAAAAAAAAAAAAAGTAGAGGTACAGTCCACCCTCTAAAACACTTTAAAAAGTTTTATTATTGCATTACATCTAGGCAAATGTTTCCAACGGAATAGACATTAAAAAATAAAATTATTTAACTTGACTACTTGTGCAATAATAAAAATTAAATTGAGGGAGGATAAAGAATTTTAGGAGATAAATGCTTAAAAAGAACACTTTTCAAACCCACTTGTTGAAAGGATGATGATCAAGAAAGCTTTCAGGAAACCGATAATCCCATCAGATTCTTGGCGAGCTGCCTTGACCCGTCCATACAAAGACTCATATGATGGAGGAGCTTCTGTAAATAGATTTTTTTAAAATGAACATCAACTTAAAGTGCCTTTAAGTTTAAACCTAGTCTTCTGGACACATAACTGTAAAACAGTGACATATTGTTTTTGATACAAAATAAATTTTAAACTCTGTAATAATTTCCAATTTTGGGCACTGTAGTTTTTCTTAACTCTCAATATATTTCATTGAGTTTACTATCTTTTTTTTACTAAACCTTTCGTATAAAGCAACAGAGCATAATTTATCACATTACACGAACCCCTCACAGACTTTTACTAAACCCTGACCTGCAAAACTTTTGTTTTTATTGAAAATCCGTAAATTTACAGAATATTGCCATCACCGATGAGTCCACTTATAAAAATGCCTTAAATACAATCCTTTTGTAACCAAAACTCTTTTCAGAATCTGCTAAAACAACTCAACAGCTTGAATAGTCCAAGCTCACCAGTAGTGTTGACTGCTTGAGTATAAGATGGAAGCCCATCTCCACTTGCAGCAGTTACATTCATCCGCTCAGCATATTGTGGTGGAGCTTCTACATCTTCAGCCTATAGTATAAACCATATAAAACATGCATGTAGTTTTAATGATAATCATATGTTTCTAAAGAAGAACAATGATCTTAAACACTTAAAAGATCTTTCTAAATTAATATTGTTATCCTGAGAAGTCAACTGATCTTAGCCATAACCAAACTAAACTAGATATAGAATGAAAAGTTAGAATCACCTCCTCAAAAAGAATAAAAAAATAAAGTTTAAAAAAGACAGTTTCATGTCATTAATTTATGTTCCTTCCAAAGCAGAATACAGGAAAGGAGATTCTGGAAAACATTTAAAAGACTGTAGACAAAAAGTGTTGGTTTAAAAGATTTCACAGTAATTTAGTACTGGTTTGAAAAAGTATAGAGATTTAAAGAAATGACATCTAGAAGCTTATCACATACAATTATATTAAAGCAAGGTTTTAACAAAGCCAACACCATGTGTTCATCTATGAGGAAGTCGGCTTAAGTGGTAGAGCACTAGGCTTCTGTTTGGTAGGGGCCAGGTTCTTCCCCTAATTGGACAAATTAATTTATTGGATTTTGTCCACCTACAAGTTGCTTTGGTGTCAATATAATGTGACAGGATGAGACAGAATCTTAGCATCCCTGTTCTGCTTCTGTGTAGAACTAAAAGAACATTAAATTGTCATATGTTACTCTATATGGACCTATTGTGTGAAGAGACTAAGTACTTAACACTAGTATTACCAAACTGTGCAAATCATCATCTTCTTCAGTTGTATTACTATTTATTCCTACAGTAGTCTATGCCGAAGAACTGTACTCTTAAACTGAGTAATTCAGAAGGTTCAGTTTCTAAAGAGAAGAAAACAACCACAGCCTCAGGTTCGAAATTGAACTGGCTAGTTTAAAAAAATTAGTATTTTTTTAATGAATTTTATATCCTTGTATTTTTTTAAAGTATATTTCGCAGCTATTCAGGCAACGGTTAAACATTCAAACTGCAGGTCTCCTGCACGCTATTTCAAACCTTAAACCAACTGATCCAGGGGAACTAACATCAGTCATAAAAATGCAAAAATTCGTAAGGAGAGCGCCCCTACTGATCATGAATGTTAAACAATCATCTATAGTGTGTATCTATGACACTCTCTGCCTCTACCCTTAGAGGATGGTGTCCAACAATTCTCTTCCCTGTGCATTTCTATTTTTATCTTAGAAATCTAAAAAATGTTAAATTGTATAGATTGTATTTAATTTGATAAAGTGCCCTCTAGCTACTACAATTTGTTTTTCTTTCTTTTAGGAAAGGTAACAAGTATTTGTAGCAGATCACTTTCCTGTGACATTTTCTGCTAAGAAATATTCTGAGCTTTTTTTTGATAGTTCTGCAAAACAGATTGCTGTTGGGTTGTTGTTGTTTTTTTTAAATAATTTAATGTAATAGTGAAGAAAAGCAGAAAACTAGTTAAAAGATTTCCTACTTTGGTTATTTTCCAAAATTATTTTGATGTAAAAAAAAAAAAAGAGAAAAAAAATCCTTCATATAGCCTAGGGAATTTAATGTAGACTAAATGCAATGGCAAAAACAACAATTGGTGAAATCAACCAAAACAAGGAAATGCAATCAAAATAAAACAGTGGTGAACAATAAAGGAACATGCATTACATACATGTATGTGGACACTGATGGTCAGTTTCATGGGATTCAAATGTTTTAAGACACCAAAAAAAATTATGTTAGGATTTTAGAAGGCAGCTCCTACTAATTTCAATGTCGTTTCTACCAGTGTGAAGAAAATTTTTCGTCAAAAAGGGGTTTTGAAAATGAATCCACCCAAACCTGTAGATGATAATGATAGTGCATGAGATACCATTTTTTCCCTTCAACCTTGTAAGTCATTTTATTAGAAAATTCATAAATATCCTTCAATCTGTCTATTTTCACACTCAGTAGATGTATATATAGGCCTATATATATATATAGTCATTTATTGTAATTTAAACTCAAAGCTATATTGCATATTTGTTTATTGTATTTTCAAAGATTATAAATGTGTGGTTCCACATCATTGAATACTAAGAATGAATTTTCACGATTTCCAGGAATTCCAGAATTGTGTGAAACCCTGTTCCAAATTCAAGTATTTTCCTTATTTACTAATTTCGTGATGGCAGCAAGCCACAGATCTAGTACACTTAATCATAGGCCTAGAGAATCTAGATCTAGATCTAATGCCCAGCAAGATGCAAATCCCACACCAAAGACGTGGCTGAGGTAGGCCCCCTACTAGCTAAATAAAACCCCCATAAAACGCAAGATTCTAGAGATTTAATTAATAAGGAACTTACTCTTTTTTCACTAGAGCTGGCCATGATTGGTATGTATATGTCTTTAAAGATAAAAGTAGATGATAAATAAAGACGTTCTTGGCTCTTAAGATATAGATCTAGAGCTAGAGCTAGAATAGATCTATAATTATTAAATTGCGAGACTAGTGTTAATTCGCTAAGGAATTCTAGACGGATCGAAATCGGTGTTCTCGATAGGGTCAGAAAAATCTAGTCTACTCTGCTGGGATGTATTAGTTTTCAAATCACGAGTCTCAACGATCTAGATCTAGATCTAGATCTAGTCTATGTATCATCAACACAATAGCCTGAACAGAGTCAACAGTAGATTCTCCTAGATCTATCGATTCCGCGAACGGTACTGACTTATCACTATGCGGATATGAGGTTTATGCAGTGGGCGAAAGCATTAAGTTCGAATTATAAATATTTATCTAGATAGATCTGTACATTCTAGAACACATGGTTCTATTAAGAGCACTATGTTGTAGATAGCTTAGTACAACTGTTATTAGTCTGGATGAAAATATAGAGAAGATATATAAGTTCACAACCGTGGCTGGTAGGGTCTATGTTTAGAAATATAGTAGCTTTAACCGCGTTTCTTTCCTTCATGATTGAAACTCTGTATCGATACGGTCCGATTAAAGGGATCTCGATGAGTCAGGCCAACACCCAAATCGAGTATGCCATTATTTAGCATAGTGCACTATAAGGCACTCCCATCTGCAAAACACAATGATTTAACAATCACACACACACACAGAGCAAAAATGGTAAGCCTACTTCGTCAGCAATGCTATTTCAATGGCAGGATAAAAAGTAGGCAAACATTCTTCCTCGTCTCCTTCAATTGGCTTTCTTTCGCCTCTCCTTTGCTCCGGCTGCTGAGACTTTAGTGTTTCTTCCTCATGGATCATGTCCATTTCTCTCCAAATATCGATTTAGACACTTTTTGAGTGAGGGGACACTTAGGTTTCTGATAGGGATGTCCCCTGAATCCACTTACAGGCCATATTCTGATACCCCTGGTCGGTTCGGTGTCAATGAAGGCTAATGTGACCAGCTGAGACAGGAGTCCATGTATGTGGCAGCACATAAAATTGTTGGATTCTAGTCGTGAGGCCCGTTCACAATATATCCAACAAAGGTCCCAAGTATTAACAAAAAAATGAGTTTTTCGAGTTTTGCAAGTATGAATAGGCCTAATTTATATTTTTTAAAAAGCCTGCGTGTTTATAATGTTGCGTATGTTAAATATGAGCATCCTAGCGTTTTCGTATTGAATTTAAGTCAAATCAACCACAAGAAAGGACAAAGGACAAGAAACAACTTTTCTACCAACGCATCGGTTATTCTGCTTTATCTAACAAATAAAATTTAAATAAAAAATCATTTTTAGTAGACTAGACTAACATAATTTATGAGTCGTCAAAAAATGAACGTGCAGGCATAATCGTTGTTATAAACCATCCATATAGGAAGTGAAAGAAAGATTATACATCAAAATTACCGTATAATATTATTTTGTATCTCTACAACAGTCTGCACCGAACAATGTACAGAAATGTTGCTTGCTATACAGCAGATTCCATGATAAAACAAAACAAAACAACAAAACAAAAATCCGCAACAAAAAAAAAACAACTACAGCAACAAACAAAACAACAACAATAACAAAGGGGCCCGTCCACAATAGTGCTGATCTTGGATGTTGAACCAACTCAACAACACATCGTGATTATTAAGTAGTTTGGACATTTCGGGTTGTGAGTACAATTAAAAAAATGATTTTTACGTCCAACGATGCACTTAGATCAAGGCGTCCAAAAATGGAGGTTATGGTAACTGAAATAGACGAATACTTGTAGTAACAGTGAAAGCAGCCTATGCTAAGTCGATATTGCTGAACGCCTTTGCATTGCGATACGCACCTATTTTTTGTTTTTGTTTTGCAACAATTAATTTTTAATATTTTATACTTTTAAAAAAAATCTTTTTGTAAACATCCCGAAAATATTGCCCGCACATAGGACAGGTGACATTTTAGTTTAGTAGACTTGTAGACCGAAAAGCACTCTCTAATTTTCACTCTTCTTATCTATGGTAACAATTAGGATAAATAAACCCACTGCTCTCCTTAGTTAGTGTTTTCAAATCTTTTTACTTCGTTCAACTTGGTGAACTTGCCTTTTATTTTGAAAGTCTTGATTGAGATAAATCATGAAGGGTTAGTTGTTCGTCGTCTAAATCTATTTCCTCTTTATACTTGTCATCCTAAACTTATTATGTATGAGGTAGCCTAGGTAAAAAAAATAAACAGGAGCATCATACAAAACAGTCATAATATGATTTGCATATTATTTTTATATCGCACGGCGTCTGAAACTGTCATGTCCATAGCTATAACTGGATTAGGCTATATAAACGGTCTATTAGAATTAGGCTTAAGACTACCAGGCTCTAGGTCTACAGCTGAGTAGGCTATGAAGTTAGGTATATGTCTACCCTTGGGATTTAATATTTTTATGACCATTTTCTACTTCTGATGATGATTTAATATAAAAATAAAAGATCGGCTGGATTTGAGTTGAGTTGAGTTGAGTTGGTCGTCCAACGTCAGCATTATATAGGCTATAATTATTGTGGACGGATCCCTAGACTGTCGTCTGACAATTTTATGTGATGCCATGCACGAGACAGGGGACGAGACCTGGACTCCTGTCTCAGCCGATCACATTATTCTGACACCGACCATACCAGTTTGATGGACTGGAAAAACGAGGAAGAAGGGGGGGGGGGTTAACTTAATAATATTTATTTTGGTTAGGATCCGAAAGACACCATGAAAAGAATATTTGTATTTAAATTCAATAAAGCAGTACGTGATAGATGTCGATTTAGTTGAGATGTATTGCATACATACAGACCCATTATTGAAAAAAAACAAACTCTTAACTGAATAAGTCCTGCTTTATAGTGCCATGAGAATACCATTACACGGTGTTTTAGGTATTGTTTCAATGGCACTTTCGGTTACAGACGTTTGGTGTTTGCCTCGTTAGAAAGGTCACCTCAATACCACTTAGGCTATTCGGTTAATAAGCTTAGATTGGACATTCCAACTCCAGTGGACCAGGACTGTCAGGGAGTGGCTTAAAGGACAAAATAAGTTAAAGAATCGGACATTGCAATGTTCTCAAACATATCCAGCAGCAGTAATCTAAAGTATATTTAGTAGTAACCTACACGAAGTACATGTAGCTGTAGTAGTAGTAGAAGTAGTAGTAATGGTAGTAGTAGTAGTAGTAGTAGTAGTAGTAGTAGTAGTAGTAGTAGTAGTAGTAGTACCGGTAGTAGTAGTAATGGTAGTAGTAGTAGTAGTAGTAGTAGTAGTAGTAGTAGTAGTAGTAGTAGTAGTAGTACCGGTAGTAGTAGTAATGGTAGTAGTAGTAGTAGTAGTAGTAGTAGTAGTAGTAGTAGTAGTAGTAGTAGTAGTACCGGTAGTAGTAGTAATGGTAGTAGTAGTAGTAGTAGTAGTAGTAGTAGTAGTAGTAGTAGTAGTAGCAGTAGTAGTAGTAGTAGTAGTAGTAGTAGTAGTAGTAGTAGTAGTAGTAGTAGTAGTAGTAGTAGTAGTAGTAGTAGTAGTAGTAGTAGTAGTAGTAGTAGTAGTAGTAGTAGTAGTAGTAGTAGTAGTAGTAGTAGTAGTAGTAGTAGTAGCAACAGCAGCAACTTCTTTGAAATAGGCCTAACTCTTCCTAAACGGATTATCTATGATCATTACGGTCTGATTTAAGTATTTTATATGGCTTTAACTTAATGCAGACAACAATAACATCAAAGTATAATGCGACCACATTTCAAAAGGCTTGAAATAAAAAGAAACACTACATGACCAGAAAAAAAGAGTTGTATTTCACATTGACTACATCTTCAAATGCTTCTAGAGGAAGCATGATTAAATCTTACATTAAATGATACATTATGCTACATTGTGTTCCCATCAGCCGATCAAAGTTCCTACGTTTGACGGGAACAATACGTGATCGATAATGTGAATCACTCCGTTGTCGCAGTCAATGTCCACTTCTTCCAGCCCAGCCGCTCTGTTCAGCTTGATGTCACCTGGAAGAAAAAAAATGTAATATGCACACATACAGTACACTGCCGATCACATTATACCGGTTAACTTGAGACTGGTTAGTCAGACAATTAACTTAGACTAACCATTATTATTTATATTAAGCAAAAAGCAAACATTCTCTGTTTTTTTTCCCATCCTCGCCTTTTTTTTCCAAGACTCAACATTGCGAAAGCCAATAAAGCTCGTTTCATTTTTCTCAAGGAAATTTAAATCCTTGTTAAGTTGTTCGCCCACTAGTCCTGTTTTAAAATAATCCTACGCTGTCACATTGCCTGTCTGTCAATGCAAGGATGATTCATTTGTTAACAATCGAACCTTGGACCTTAACTCAGTATTTCAACGCTAGAACACGGCTCTTTAATCGGCGGATTTGAAGGGGGACAGAAAGGCAATACAAACTTTGCAATGCACAGATGAAGGATGGCATAATCACCCACTTAGGCAAAGGTTTTTCTGATGGATCATTGGGTTCTTAGGTCTAGGATAGAGCTATGATTGGACGCCGGTACGTAATCCCTTACCTACCGTCCTGCTTTCGCTAAGGGTCGTGTGATCGCAAGCCCCTTGATACAAGCATAGAAAACTTAAAGGAAAGTGATTTAAAAAAAAAATAAACATGAGCTCACTCAACAGAGAACAATCGAGTGATAAAAAAATAGAACTAGATCTAGATAATAATAATATTATAGGTCTGCATTTGCTGATCACGTCAGAGGCTAGTGTAAAAATAGTAATATGGTCGTGTTCCTAAGTCCTCGACTTTCAAACGATAATATCGTATATTATACATTGTATAACGGAACCTGCACCGGCGTTTAACCATAGCTCCATCCTAGTTACGGAGCCAATGAGCGACCAGGAAACCCAATACATAAGGGACTCGATTATTTCACCCACTTTCGCCATGTGAAACGCGAGGTCTCTTTTTAACCAAACCACTTACTGGAAGTGCTTGGCTCACGATGGGAAATCGAGGCTGACATGACTTTTGTCAGAGCATTTAATGATTTTTTTCTTCTTTCTAAACAACAGAGGAAGATACTCTTACAACCATTGACGAAATTCACAGAAAAGACAGACAAAAAACAAAGACAAAACAACAAGACAGACAAAAAAACAAACAAAAAGAAAACAACAACACCCCCCAAAAAACAAAACATAAACAAAGAAACAAAACAATAAAAAAAACGAAACAAAAAAAAAAAATCCTCAAGTAAAGAGAGCATAAATGTACTTTGATGTATAGTGACCTGAAGCTAAATTTATGAAATATTGTTCATAGATAAATGCACATTCAAGCAGAAACAGCTGTGTATGTATTAGAGAAAATGAAAACGAACCTACTGAAAACATTCAAATTTCTTAAAAAGGCCTGAATAGATAATAAGGATATCACCACAATCAACCCCCTTCAAAAGAAAAAAAAATAAAGAAACTACTTTCCTAAAAAGTTTGAAAATTAATTTTCTTTTCTATCACTTAAAGGGTTTTGAGTTGTTACTACGCAAAATTATTTTTACCGTTATTGGTTTGACATAATTATGTGGTGTTTTGATTTAAAAAAAGCTGCCGTTGAGTCAAGAGAATATCTCTTATCATTCCCAGAGAAAGAAGAAAGGGATATGCAAAATAAGCTAATCTAATTTGAAATCTCACTTGTGACAGAGACATTGATCACGTGGTTTCCATAGATAGTACTCAGAGTTCCATTCCTGTCCAAACTCTTCACATGTATGGATCCCCTGTGAATGTGATACTGGATCACAGCTGTAGGGGAAAAAATTTGTCAAAATTAATATTAAACGAAAAGAGTGTAATATGAAAAAATGATAACATAAGCAAGACAAACAACCATTAAGATTATCATTTATACAATGCAATTACAGGCAAATCGGATGCATCAGGTCTTCATAAAGAGATGGAGGTGGAAGCAATAACAGGCAAAGGCAAATTGGATGAAACAGGTACAGATAAAAATAAAATGCTTACTGCGTAGGAAACCGGTGTTTCTTGCAAGCTCATCCCTGATTGTCACTGGGAGGTTGTCCCACGCTGTTTGGGAGGGCACGAACACAGTGTACGGACCGGCTGAGGACAGGTATGCAAAAGAAAATAATTATAATATTAATAAGGGGTATATCACTGGGAAACCCTTTTGAGATCTAGTGGAAGATAGTGCTCGTTCGTAGTAAGAAACTGGCTCCAAGTTTCAGTGAAAATTGATAAGAATCTTATACTTTTAAGTGGATCTACCAGCCTGGCTACTTATCCTTATATTGGTCAGTGCACTCTAAAGAGGGAGATAGATAGATAGATAGATAGAGAGAGAGAGAGAGAGAGAGAGAGAGAGAGAGAGAGAGAGAGAGAGAGAGAGAATTTATACAATGCAATATACAGGCAAATCGGATGCACCAGGTCTTCATAAGGAGATGGAGGCGGAAGCAATAACAGGCAAAAGCCAATTGGATGAAACAGGTACAGATAAAAAAAAATGCTTACTGCGTAGGAAACCGGTGTTTCTTGCAAGCTCATCCCTGATTGTCACTGGGAGATTGTCCCACGCTGTTTGGGAGGGGACGAACACAGTGTACGGACCGGCTGAGGACAGGTATGCAAAAGACAATAATTATAATGTTTATAAGGGGTATATCACTGGGAAACTCTTTTGAGATCTAGTGGAAGATAGTGCTCGTTCGTAGTAAGAAACTGGCTCCAAGTTTCAAGGAAAATTGATAATAATCTTATACTTTTAAGTGGATCTACCATTTGTTTTTAGCCTGGCAACTCAAGTCAAAGAGAACGTGGCTTATGATTATATTGGTCAGTGCACTCTAAAGAGGAGGAGAGAGATAGAGATAGGGAGAATAGGGAGAGAGAGAGAGAGAGAGAGAGAGAGAGAGAGAGAGAGAAAGAGAGAGAAAGACAGAGAGAGAGAGAAAGAGAGAGAGAGAGAGAGAGAGAGAGAGAGAGAGAGAGAGAGAGAGAGAGAGAGAGAGAGAGAGAGAGAGAGAGAGAGAGAAATACAAAGGAATATACTTTGTTCTATTTGTAAACACTGATAAGTACTACCTACAAATAAAGCCTTAAATAAATTAAACGAAACAGCCTGAACGTGTCTGTCACTCGAATTTGAAAGGCAAGTTCCAAAGTTTTATCCAGACTATAGCGGTGTTGTCATATTTCTTCAATATAACGGGACAACGACCTACTGCTTACAGCCCTATCTGTATACCTGTAAAATTTGTCCACTAGAAAACAGACATAAAAAACAAACAAAGAATCGTTGACAGCACAGTGTTCATGTATTAAATGGGCATGTCTCCGAGCCAATGTTCTATCGAACACTTTTATTGATCAAGAACTCTGAGATCATTGTGACTCTAGTTGGTCCTATCTATAATAACAGAAAATATGGTATAAGTCTATTCAAATTCATCATTACATTTTGTGTCTTTGGACGATTAGTATTTTGGTACATTTTATCCATGTATAGAATTTTGCGTGAATAAAATACTGCTTCGTCAAATTGGTGTTAGTAGATCAAGATTTAAACAGGTTTCTGATATTGTTAGTAGGCCCACACATTGGGCTATTCTTGTTGATGAATAATTCTTTAATAATTATTTTTCGAAGCAGTTACTGCAATCGATCCTAAATTTTGTAGACAACAAATCTAAATTTGCTTCCCCGTTTACTTCATTAATGCATTAAAGGTATCGTCATCAGTTTATTTTTTCCCGTGCTGCAAATGCTATCCTCATGCCAGCATTTTAAATGTACTTAGGACCCAATAAAAATTCCACGAAAGTGAGTAGGTCAATTTCGATGAAATAGAATTTAATGAAGATCATAGGTTACGTACAACCCACATATTAATGAATGACAATGGACAGCTTACAATGGTTTTTATCTCTATCTTTTCGTGATGAACATTATGATAACGGTCCCGGTGGTGAGAATGGTCATGATGACGATGAAAATGATGACGACCATGATGATAATTATGAATGTACATTTTAAAATTGAATCATGACCCATTTGTTAGCTAAAAATATTTTAATACAAATCGCTTTTTGCTGTGTAATTATTGAAAAAAAGAAGAAAAAAACGTCACGAAAAAAGTAGGCTTTATCCTATTGCATTTATTTAAATCTCATTCTTTTTACACCTAGTAGGACAGAACGGGGAAAAAAACAACTTGACAACTTGACAGTCTCTGGAGACACTTATAGTGATATTGAAACATTAAAAAAATGTAATACCTGCCCTTTAAGCTACTTAAATCACAATGAAATTAAATATTTAGCCTAATAAATTAAGCCCCATAGCTTTAAACACCATGTTAGATTGACAAAGTGAAAAAAAACAACAATGTATTATTCGTTTTGAACCTAAAAAAATTGCCAACCCCCTTAAAAAAAACGTCCTTCATTGTATTGATAAGAATGCAAATGTTTGTACTGTCAAGTTTGTAATTTATAATCTTGTTTACGACCGGATTACCAGATACATTAAAATTTAATTATTGACTGTCCTATCTCTCTACACTGTCAGTGTCCTCTTTGAGACTTTAATCGTGCAAAACAGTGCAAGAGAAAAAAAAAAGAAAAGACAACAAAAACCAACAAAACAAGCAACCCCCCACCAAAAAAAAGAAAACTGCAACAACAACAAAACAACAACAACAACAACAACAACAACAACAACAACAACAACAACAACAACAACAACAAAGCGACTGTATCTTGGGCTGTATGATATCAAAGCCCGCCTATCCACCAACCAACCAATCAAAAAATCAACCTACCCACCAACCAATCAACCAACATACCAACCGACAAATAAAAAAAAATCAACCCACCCACCGACCAAACAACACACCAACCACCCAACCTACTCTTACCTGTCCTATGCAGCGTGAAGTTCTGCTGAGCTTGATCCACCATGTCGGCGAAGATGTTGAGACCGAAGTCCGGCCCCTTCAGGACCTCGTAGATGGTTCCCTCAGGCGCGTCCAGTACGGTATCCAAAAGGATGAACACAACGCCCGTGGCTTCCTCATCCCAGCGGAGTACTTTGGCGTCGTTGAGGAAAGTCTCTTCCTTCTGTAGAAATAATGAACAAAGCAAAGTTGAGTTGTTGAGTTGAATTGGTTTAACGCCCAACATCAGCACTATAGGCTTTATTGTGGACGGGCCCCAAGACTAACGTCTGACAATTTTATATGCTGCCACACACGAGACAGGACGGGGATGCCATGACTCCTGTCTCAGCCGGTCACATTATACTGACACCAACCCAACCAGTAGGGAGCGCAATCGCCAGGGCTCGAACCCGAACCTTTTGTGTCGGAAGCCGATGTTCTACCCCAAAACCACCACCCCCCCTACAAACCAAAGACAAAGTTCGCAACTCAAAGGGGTTGAATGAAACAGTAACGGAACAGCCATTTCTTGTAAATATGGTAGAAAACATAATTATTCAAACTTAGCGATGCATATAGCCTAGACCAGGGAAAACTCGCAAACCAAAGTCATTACATCTTATATTAAAACTGCTATGTAATTGATGCGAACCCCACGGGGTTTTATTCAATTTCAAAATATGTAAGTAGATTAAATAATGCCCTCGGCAATTAAATGGGTGTGTTTAAAACCAGACAGTCACTAAGTCTATATAAAATAAATGAAGCGATTAGAGTAACAAATACAAAAACAACAACAATAATATGAACATAAGTATAGGAATAATAATCATAATTATAGTTAGAAATATTAATAGCAATAATAATAATTCTATGAATGCTATAACAGAGGTTCTTAGTTTGATGTGTGCTTTTCCCCCCTTTTAATCTAACCATTCGTCCAGCTGAACAATAAGACCTTTCTATTTCTGTTATTACAAGGAATTCATTGAAGGAATGGACAACAACAAATTCTACTTCTTAAACTGTTTCATAAATATCACCGTGTTCTTGACACGCTTCGGTGAAACAGTCAATAAAGGATTAAATACAGCATGAATAACCACCATTAGGAATTCGATTTATGCAATCTCAGTATGAGTTTGAAACACGCTTAACTGAACTTGACCTTTCGTTACAAAAGTATAATTGATCTCCGTTTAACACTGTGCTCAATGAAGCGGAGAGAATTTATAATTATATGTAAAATGTAATTAAAAAAATATTGATAGGCCCTATAGCTTTCCTTATCGATGTCGTCCATTCAGCCGAGATTCGAACATTAAAGTTCATTCTCGACAGTCCAAAGCCCTACCATTTACGTTTTTGGAAACCTACATAGGGGTAGATAACGGGATAGGGTGGGGAAGGGGTGGGGCGAACGTCACCGATTGGAAGGTTCGCGCTTCGAAACCCTCCTAAAAATGTGATAGTCCTATTTTGTCCCCTACTGGTTGGGTCGCTGTCAATATAATGTGATCAGCTCTCACAGGAGTCCAGGCATCCCGGTACTGCCTCTGTGTGGGAGCACGTTAACACTTAAGACATTAGTCTTGGGACCCGTCAACAATATTACCTATCTAGTGTTGACGTTGAACGTTAAGTAGCGAACTCAACTCAACTCAGTCCACAGCACTACTATTGTCTCCACAGCACTATTGGCGCTTAACACCTTCTTCTTGAACCAGATCTTTTACTTTTAACATAAGGGAAATAACTAGAAAAGTTTCTTTTCCTCAGCTGCACAACAGGTTAACTACCTTGAAAGATAACGTTAAAGAAAAGTACAATACAAGATACACTAAGTAACTCTTTATCATAAAGATTGAACTTTAAATTTAAAAGATAAAATATTGTTATGGAACCAAATTACCATAAATATATTTTGGAATTAACTCAAGTTTGAATTTAAAAAAGCAACAATAGCAAAAGAAGCACAAAAAAAAACAAACAAACTAAAACTCGCAGATAAAAGCAAAAACATGCATCAACAACAACAACAGCAGCAACAACAACAACAACAACAACAACAGCAGCAACAACAACAACAACAAAAACAACAGCAACAATCACAGCAACAACGACAACAACAACAATCACCGGAACAACAACAAAATCACCATCACGATCAACACTGCAAAACAACAACAAAAAATAAAAGCGCCAACATACACTGTGTGGCTGGTAAACCCGAATGAAGTGACCGTTGTCCGTCACGATGACTCGGCCAGTGTCGAAGTCCCAGCTAAACAGCTGACCAGGGATGATGTGGGCGCCAATGGTGTCCTCCAGAAGTCCAGGCACGGTGTCCAGATTGTTCTGCTCCTCTGGACTCAGCTTGTTGAAGGCATCATCGGTGGGTACCAGGATGGTGTATAGCATCCCTGCGTGTGGTTTCAGGATGATAAGAGATGGCCGAAATGTGTTAAAATCACTGCTGGTTTTCAAATTTAATCTCAGCGCGAAGCTTTGATCCTGGAGTTTAGTGGGAAGTTTTTGAAACAAAATGAAACGTAGGTTCGTATAAATATAATTGTAGAGTCGTTAAAACATATGAACTATTATTTATATACTTTTCGCCTGCTTTTAGTTATCTGTATTATGATCTTCTACTTTTATGTATTGTGAAGCCGAATGAAACCGTCAAGTAGATTGAGACTGAGAGTAAGAGGAGGGGAGGAAAAGAAAGACGAAGATAGACAAAGAAAGAAAGAGAGGAAGAGAGAAACAAAGAGAGGAGGAGAATGAGAGAGTAAAAAAGAGACAGAGGGAAATATGTAGATAGATAGATAGAATGAGAGAGAGAGTGAGAGAGAGAGATAGATAGAGAGAGAGAGAGAGAGAAAGAGAGAGAGAGAGAGAGAGAGAGGGCAAAACCAGACAGACAACAATACACAGTCACAGACATTGGTGAGCAACCTCACACTGATCTCCATACATTCTGCCTTTACCATCAGTGTTTCCCCCAAGAATCCTCTGATCGTTGAGTCTTTGAGCGATGGAGAGGAACCTAGTGGCATTCAGATCTTGGAGTGCCTGGGCTGGACTCCTCATGGCCTGCGCCATGCATGACAGACCTACCAGGCTGACCACAAGGTAAACTACCCGCACAGACGTCATATCTGCAACAGTGGACAGTTTACTGGACACCTATAATTATAGACACTGGAATCCGGAAAATTTTATTTTCAGATCCATAACGATTGATTTGTTTAAATGTTACATGGGTACATGTCGCATATTTAGAAAACGAAATTAACAACACCTGATTTTTCTCTTACATTAGTTAGGTTTACAATTTTATTGTCATTGGATTTTGGTTCAAAGAATGGTTTGAGTAATTTATTTTTATACATGTAAAAGATTTTTAAAATAATGATTAAATTATTTTAGAAAGTTATAAAAAAGGATTTTATGAATGAGCAGTGCAAGGAATTAGAAGGACATACAATTCTTATTATCATAATTATTTTTTAACGCATATGCCTACAAAACCTGATTTAATCTGTCTGTTATCTTTGTGGTTTCTGCACCTGTGAGCCAATATTAATATTAACGTTTATTTATGCACATCTATAACAAATTATAACTGTGTAAATTAAACACGGAACAATAATTCCAATGGCTCTTAATCCTTTCTTAATATGACATCTTAAAATCTGTATAAGGTATAACAAATTGAATTGGGGGATATTATGAGTATAAGATTCAGAGACTTCGAACGGATCAGCTTTGGAGGTAGAAAATAAAAAAAAGTAGAAAATAGAGCAGAAACTAAGTGAGACAGGGAGGGGAAAAAGACAGACAAAGAGGCAGATGGATAGCGAGAGAGAGAAAAAAGAAGAAAGAAGAAAAAGAGAGGGAGAGAAAGATTGACAGAGAATGAGAAAGAGAAAGAGAGAGAGAGAGAAAGAGAGAGAAATAGAAAGAGAGAGAACGAGAGAAAGAGAGAAAGAGAGAGAGAGAGAGAAAGTAAAATGAGAGAGATGAAGAGGAAATGCGACACAAAAGAAAGAAAAATGAAGTAGTATAGGATATTAAATTGTTAGAATAATGCCGATCTAAACTGCAACTACCATTCAAAATGCCACTACAGCTGCATTTTTGTAGAAACATTAAAACACTTAAATGATATGTAAACCAAAACCTACCTATTTGCAGAGAAATGCCGAACAGAGCTCAGTTTAGAGAGAACTGGTAAACTAACCCTAACCTAACCTGAGACTGTTCTGTGAGAATCAAACATATGACGTGAACGAAATCTTCGACTGGTCAGTCTTACATCATCTTTCATCTTCTCTTGATATGGTTGTAATCATAGAAGTTAGAACATTATACTTGTTGTCCGATATTTCCGTTTTTAGGTAAGAGGAAATTAATATTAGTTCCCTTATAAGTGGCGATATAACATCATTTAGAAAAAGTCAATTCACGCCACTAATTTCAACTTTTGATCGGTTAAAATCGAATTATTTAATGCCCCCCCCCCCCCAAAAAAAAAAAAAAACAAAGAATGAGAGAGAGAGTGAGAGAAAGAGAGAGAGCAAGTAAAATGAAAGAGATGAAGAGGAAATACGCGACACAAAAGAAAAAGGAAGTAGTATAAGATAATTAATTGTTAGAGTAATGTTGATCTAGACTGCAACTACCATTCAAAATGCCACTACAGCTGTATTTTGGTAGAAACATTAAAACACTTAAATGATATGTAAACCAAAACCTACCTATTTGCAGAGAAATGCCGAACAGAGCGCAGTTTAGAGAGAACTGTTAAACTAACCCTAACCTAACCCGAGTCTGTTCTGTGAGAATCAAACATATGACGTGAATGAAATCTTCGACTGGTCAGTCTTACATCATCTTTCATCTTCTCTTGATATGGCTGTAATCATAAAAACTAGAACATTATACTTGTTGCCCGATATTTCCGTTTTCAGATAAGAGGACAATTATAATATTAGTTCCCTTATAAGTGGCGATATAACATCATTAAAAAAAAGTCAATTCACGCCACTAATTTCAACTTTTGATCGGTTTGAATAAATTTATTTAATGTCCCCCCCCCCCAAAAAAAAAAAAAAAACAAAAAAAAACAAAAAAAAACAAAAACAAAACAAAACAAAACAAAGAACAAACCAAAAACAAAAACAAAACCGAAACAAAAACAAAACAAAAACAAAAACAAACAAAACAAAAGAAAAAAATGAATTAAAAGGTAGCAAAATAGCATTGAAAAATCCTATCCAATTTAAGCATACAACAAAATGAATTCTCTGAAGGAAATGAATATAGAGTTACACGTATTTTTGAAAATATAAAAAAGCAACATAATTTAATTTTGTATTTAATTATAGAAAATAGGAAGCAAAACTGATGAGTACTCTTATACTTGTAAGATAATATTTATTGATTTAATCTGACAGTTAGAGGTATAAAATTTTCTTTCACTTAAGACTTATGGATCAAGGAAAGACGACAAGAGCGAAATTACGTAAAGCGTACTGTCTTATCAGTACACGGCGATCCAGACGAAGAATTAATCTGTTGCTATAGACGTCAAACTATGCTTTAGACTCTTTAACCACAGAAACTTAACTGTTGGTGCGCCTGTTTCTTAGCCTGAAGAGATCAAGGTAAGAGGAGAATTCGAAATTTGTGGCATCTATTTTGTGTTCATGTACATTATTTCTAGTATAAAAAATCAGAAACAGATATCGTTCAATAAACATACACACACTGTTGTCAACATTGCTCTAACTTTTCAGTTTTGTTTCATGTGTTCTTAAGATCAACGCCCTGAAAAATATTGAATTATTATAATTCCAGTTCCATTCCGTAACATTATTAGCAAAGCAATTTATTCTTGAATGAAAAAACAACAACAACAACAACAACAAAAACAACAAAAACAACAACAACAACAACAACAACAAACAAAGAAACCCAAAGCTTTGTTTTCAAATATTTGGTGTAATTTAATTCTCCTATTGAAAAATGTAATGAATATATAATATACTTATATAAACGGTGTGTGCAATGTTAATTAAAATTTATGTCTTAAAGTTTTCATACATGGGTCTTATAGAACTTACTATCAATATTGGAATGTAAAAGATAAATATAAAGACGGTACACGCAGTCCTACAACGTATCGCTGTTGCTAAATTTGTAATAGATGCCGTTTAAAACCAAATCACAACTTTATCTTTTTAATATGAGTAACTATCATTAGACTTTTAAGGGTTAATGCAATTTGGAAAAAAACAACAACGCCACCAATAATGTATTTTAGATTAAGACGTGTATGTCACATTGATACACACAATGGGTCACTCAATATTAGTCATAAAGCAGATTTTATTTGTCACCAAAATTTAATGTAACGGAACTTATTAAAGAAATTATACAGAGCCATGAAACTTAGCGATAACTAGAAATACCCATTTATACATCTCTGTGTTGAATGTGACAGAGGAATGCAGATATTGCAAAATGCAATGCATGTAACTCAATATTGTGTTCTATGTCGACGGAGGCAAATAAGCAAAATCCGTAGCGCATCACAACCTTCAGCACAGTGCAGGAGCTCACCAATGCCAAACTGCGCTAATTTCTGGCATTTAAAATTATTATTCTCTACGTTGACCAGATGAAGCTCACCTGTTTGTGTCTAACGGCGATCGTGCTGACCATCTGTCAACTAACACGGGCAGCGTACCTCGACCAGACAGTCTTGGAGTGTTTGAAGACATTGAATAGGAACATCCTGGTAGATCTCATTAACAATGCTGGACTGACTACTGTCTTCAACGACCCAACACGTAAGGTCACAGAACGGAGAGAGAGAGAGAGAGAGAGAGAGAGAGAGAGAGAGAGAGAGAGAGAGAGAGAGAGAGAGAGGGAGAGAGAGAGAG
>RQTK01000076.1:317810-329489 GCA_003991915.1 Elysia chlorotica
AGAGAGAGAGAGAGAGGGAAAAGCTGGTCCAGCCTATAGTGTCAGCCCAGTCGGGGAAGCTCTGGTCATTATACTCGGAACCCTCTTGGCGCACCGCTGTGATTACTATGACGAACTGGTGGTGCAGATATAATAATAAATGAAAATATGTAGAAATTATTGAAGAAGAGAAATAATGAGAGAAAGACAGGCAGGGAGAGGGGAAGAAACATTTAGAAAGAGGAGAAGACACAAAGACGAAAAGGGGTGCAAAGAAATACACAGAGGTAAAGAGAGATAAAGTGACTCAGAGCGAGAGAGGGGATGGAGACGTAGAAAGAGCGTGAGCGAGAGCGAGAGAGAGAGAGAGAGAGAGAGAGAGAGAGAGAGAGAGAGAGAGAATTAAACAAGAGACTAAGATATACCGAGCGGTGTGAAAATGGCTTATAAATGGATAGAAGAAAGTTTCAATAGTTGAATTTTAGATCCGACTTTTCTCGACAAAAAACCCCCAAACCTATCGCTACTTTTAGCAGATTATTAGAAAAAATTATTATAAATAAGAGAAAAAAACACAAAGGAAAAGAAAAAGATTCAAAGAATAGCAACAATAAATATTTCAAATTCCTAAGTGCCTTCCCTAAAAACAAAACTGGGTGATGAAAATGAAATACAGCATTTACTGGACATGCATTAATACCAAATCAGGATGCACAGTGGTAAAGTATATGTATTTATGAATGTGATAAAGCTTAATTTACCAACTTACCACTATAACAGCTGGGGTGAGGAAGCTCCAACACACTTTCCAGTATAGCTGAGGTTTGAACCCTAACATCATTTCTATGTCGGACATATAGTTATTCAGCCCTGAAAAATACACATGGTAAAAAGTATTAATGAATTACATTAAAGAAAAATAAAAAAAATTCATATTTTTTAAATTATATATATGAATGTTTCCTCACTCTATATAGATATGGGCCATTGAAATAGAATTATCTTTACACAAAGTGACAAAGATTAAATTTAGATTTTAACAAACATTTTAAAACTTGCTGTTCATGTTGGTTTGTAAACAATTGATAACTTATGAGAGATAAGATGATAATTTTTAGGAGGACAAACAAGCAAAATAAACAAAATTAAAACCCAGTCCACTAAACTACAACAGCAAAATCAAAAACAACAACGAAGATAAAAACCAACAACAATATAAATCTTTTTTATAGGATGCATATGTTATTGAAATCTCGAAATCAATCAAATTTATCCGTGAAATAACATTTCACTTTCATTCTTAATTCATTTTAACATAAGAGTTGGGTACTTTGATAAAGGAACGTTATTTTTATTTGAAACGTTTAAACAATGGCATATGAATCATTTAGTTACATACGGAAGCATAAGACAAAATAAAGGTATAGTGATTTATATTGTGGATTATTCAGTCAATAACATTTTAATATATTATCACGGAATACCGTATACATAGACTATGCAAACTGTTTCCAGCAAGGCTATGATCAAAAGATTGTAGCTCCCACTGTAGTCATCCAGTAGTGTTAACACTCGAATACCACCCTGAAACAAATAAAAACAAGGAAGCAGTTTCCTACTGAGTTCTTCTTTAAAAAAAAAAAATCTATACTGTACCTTGAATTTTCACGATAAATGTATCAGAATACGCTACAAAAATGCAAACGCCTCAATAATAAGTCTTTGGTGCTAATTAGGTATCAGTTAAGTTAGTTCAAGCATGTGACATGTTTTAGCAATAGTTATAAACTTTTTTAATTATACTGATGAAGAACACTTTAAAAAAAATGTATTCGCAATCATTGAATTCACAAACAAGATGAAAATATATTTAACAGAACGTTTACACAAATTAGCCTATATCATTCTGCTTATTGTGGCAACAAGAAGGCACACGACTTATATGACAATATTTTTTATTTACACGCTTTCATTGCATCACAAACAAGGGAACACCTTTGCCCCCTATTACGATTTTAAACTTTTGATAAAATTATATTCAACAAAATTTAACAAAATTTTCCTGCATTTGGACATTGTGGCAACAATTTCAACTTTATTATTTAGAGTATTGATTTTTAAATATATTCGCCATTATTTAATTTACAAAGAAGGGATTATTTTACTTTCTATTTCGGATTAAAAACCGTTGATGAAAAAATAGTGAACAAAAAGTGAAAATAGATTTACATATATCTGCACATTGTGGCATCAATTGTAACCTTATACCAGAGAATTCATTTAATCTATTCACTGTCCTTGCATTCACAATGGGGGCGCGGTGGCCTTGGGGTAGAAGATCGGCTTCCGACGGAAAAGGTTCGTGGTTCGAGCCCTGGCGATTTGGCTACCTACTGGTTGGATCGGTGTTAGTTTAATGTGAACGGCTGAGACAGGAGTCCCCACCCTGTCTCGTGTGTGGCAGCACATACAATTGTCAGACGTCAATCTTAGGGCCCGTCCATAATGTAGCCTATATAGTGCTGATGTTGGACGTTAAACCAACTCAACTCCCTCAACTCATCGCATTCACAAACAAGGGGTTATTTTATTTTTAAAGTGTAATTCAACACCTTTGATGACAAAACAGTCAACAGAAAGTAAACACAGATTTACCTACATCTGTACATTGTGGCAGCCCCGCTAAGAACAAGATAAAGCAGCAAACAAATGTAAAATATGTTTTCTGCCTCCTCAGGACGTGGGGGAATTTATCACAGAATCCAGAGATCAATGTTTCTATCGTTGCAAACTGGAAAAAAGAGGAATATTATTTAACTATTTCGTAAATTTTTTTTTTATTATCAATAATTATGTTACTTTATCAACTTTATCGGTTTCGAAGTTCACAAAGAAAATATGTTTCAAACTTTCCGTTCGCCACAGTGTTTAGACAATAAATTTAGCAAATAAAAGAGAAAAAAATCTAAATGACATGGCAATCTGTCAATACAGATAAAGAAGAGAAAAATGGAACATTGCTTATTATTTTGAAAATGGTTTCCATTTGGAAACTATTCACTATGAATCAGCACAGGCATTGATGCATGGAAGTGTCACTATTGCATTTAATCGACATACATGCCAGATTGTCCTTAAAAAAGGCAAGGAGAGCAAAACATTCCGTGCAAATAGGGGCTCAGTTCTTAGTGAGTTATGAGACAGAAAATCAGATTCTTGAATGATTTTGCAGATAAGCATCAATTTCTATCTCTCCTTCAACCAATAGCTGGGATTTTATTCAGGGTCAATATAATTCATTTAGAAAGACAATTTATGACTTAGGCTGCGATCATCGAGATTTAATTCTCAACGGGCAAGAGAGACTGACCTGACTATCCATGCCCAGAGTAATGAGCATGAAGAAGAACAAGAATCCCCATACAGGAGAAGAATCCAGCCTGGAGATACCGTCAGGGTAGGCAACAAACGCTAGCCCTGGACCTGTGTCATAAACACAATGGGTTATAAATGCAACGTTGCAGTAGCCACACATATATGTATTAATAGAACTCTGTGAGTAGCCTACAACTCGTCGTGAGCCTTCTTACTTCTTACTTCCACATCTTATGACAGGTTGTGAGCTTATCACAACGTTATACCCACGCCCCAATAAGGTATTTAGACTGAAAAAGTACATTGCGTAACAACAGGTGTTAAATAATCGATGAGACAAAAAGACACAGGTCTTAATAATTAATACACCGTCGCGTAAGGTTACAAGTCTCTTGAGATCTTTTATTATTTTATCATGACACTAGTTTGTCATATTAATGCGACGTTATGGGCTTACCTGTGTCATAAACACAATGGGTTATAAATACAACAACAGAAGCCTACAACTCGCTGTGAGTTTCTTACTTTTTACTTCCATATCTTATGACAAGTCGTAAGCTTATCCAAGTTTATCTAAAGCCTCCAAGTTTTCCTAAGGGGGTAATCCTATTTATCGACAGGAAGAAAAAGGCAACATATTCGAAGTTGGTTTATTCTTGTTAAACAAGCGTTTGAACTGCAAATATATAGCGTTGTTCAACCATATACTATGTTCTCAAATACGTTATATCCCATTTGTTTAAATAAATAAATATGACATTGTTCAACTTTATTGGTACTTTCATACAAAAAGTGTCTAATACGAAGCATCATTTCATTTACACCTTGTAAGAAGTAAGTGTATTATTTCCATAAAGTCAAAATATTTTTAAATGAAAAAACAATATAAACTAAATTTATAAAACAATCCAAACAAAACGATAAAACAAAAACATCAACAAAAGCAAAACATAAGCAATTAACCTAGGAACTTTATGCTATCAACCAATTGGTTCTTTTTATATGTCTAATGAGTTATCTAAGTTATAAACCTACCAGATGTTGCTACATCTTCAACATCCTTCCCCGTCACATGGGCCATATGCCCCAAAAGAGAAAAAATAGCGAAGCCAGCAAACACAGAAGTCCCGCAGTTAATCAAAGAAACCAATACCGCATCGTTTAGACAGTTGTTGCGGAACTTGTTGTAGGAAGACATGGTCAGCTGACCACCGAAGCCGATTCCGAGAGAGTAAAAGATTTGATTGGCTGCATCACCCCATACCTGCAGGTAAGAATATGCGCTATTCAATAGAAGCACTTAGTTTATATGGATCGTAAGGAAATTAAAAAAACAAACAAACAAACAATTACAGCTAAGTACAAACATCCTATTTTAAATAAGTCTATTACTGAAGAATTATATAAACATATATAATTGATCAGAGTGTGAAGTTTCAACGCACAAGAAACAGTTTAAGTACCACGATCCATTAAAAGAACGTGTCACACTTGCCAACTTCATAATTTGATATCTTATTAAAGAAGCCTAAAAGGGGATAAAAAAAAAACTGGAAGGGACAGAGGAAGACAAGGAGCGAGCGGGCAAACGAACACGAGAAAGAAAGAGAGAGAGAGAGAGAGAGAGAGAGAGAGAGAGAGAGAGAGAGAGAGAGAGAGAGGGGGGGGGGGGGGGGAAAAAAGACAGCCCCAGAGAGAGAGAGAGAGAGAGAGAGAGAGAGAGAGAGAGAGAGAGAGAGAGACAGAGCTCCTGTATGTTGGCAAGCCACGACTGCCTCCTCCTTCCTCTACCTATGTTACAATAGTAGATAGATATATAGAAATAGACGAAAGAGAGCGATAGCGAGAACAAGAGCGACAAAGGGATAGTAAGATATAGAAAGAGGGAATCGTACAAACCTGAAATTAAGGTATAATGGTTATAATAACGATTTATCATAATTTAAAGCCCCTGAAGAGACCACTTACGTCTGCATTTTTAAGTTTGTCCCACTCAGGGACAATGTAAAAGTCTATGCCATCTTCAGATCCATCCAGAGTCAAGCCTTTGATCAACAAAGCGGTCAAAACAAAGTAGGGAAACAGTGCCGTGAAGTAAACCACCTACAGTAAAACAAATAATATTATGAAAAGCGTTTATAAACCTTAACAAAGTTACAATGCATCATTAATCTACAATTTTAACCAATAAATTGTGGTTATATCATTTATCACACTGGCAGGGTAGTCTGCAATATATTTTGCCAATATATAATTAAAGATGCATTAAAATATCATTAATAGTTATAATGAACTTTTGTAAAAGGGATATAATTATGTTGATATGAGGAACAAATGAGTAGATGAATAACTTTTTAGCTTTTCATTTTCTTCAGTTTCATTAGTTATCAAACAATTACGAATGTTTTTTTAGCAGTGATAATAAATGTAAAATCTATAATCATATAACATATTGTAGAACATTTTGTGGTAATTATTTACAACAGTCAATCCACACGTTTTGTACATGTGCAAAGCTCGCTTTAATCTTTTTGTTTTCATTCAGAAAATCTTTTATTTTTTACCCTTTTCAATTGTCTAAAACTGTTGATTAAACAGTAAACAAAAAACAAACAAACAAAAAAAAAACAAAAAAACGAAAAAAAAAAAACGCCCAAAAATTGAGAGAAACGCACACAGATAATAAAAAGGTGCGCAGTGATAAAGTGAAAGTGATACCAAAAGAAATAGAGAAAAGGCGCAAGAGATACATGGGGATAATACGACAATGACTGGTCAGAGAACAAAAATTAAGAAGACAACTAGAAACAAAGACATACAAAATAAACACAACGAAAAACTTTTAACGAGAAAGTGAGTTAAATATAATAGAGGGCAGCACATAGTACACCAACAGACATAGACATCAATTTACAGAGAAAACTAGCAGCAGGAAGATGAATAACATTTGACCAAAGAAATGACCAACAACTTCTACACTGGATGCCTCACCTTTCCTGATGTTTTGATTCCCTTGAGCACGCAGGCGAAGATGAGCAGCCAGGAGAGAGCCAGACTACAGACCAGCTTTACACTGATACCTCCCAGGTCGTCGAACCCTGAAGACTTGTGAAGGCCCAGGACTTGGCGTCTATGTTACATCGACATTGAAAAAAAAATATGGGGCTGTAAGTACAAAATTTTCGTAAGCTTACGACTCGTCGAAAAACATGGAAATATATAATACAAGAGCTTCCGAGTTGTAAACAACGGTGGCGTTGTACTTATTTTTGTTATTTCACATGTTATCTACATAATTAAAAAACAACAACACAAACACCATACAACTCTTTTAATAAACTAATATGGTCGAAGTTCCACTAACGGTAATCTAATTTAACCTCTCCTACTCCACTTCCTACAAATACTGTTAAGAATATTTGAAGCCCTTTGTATATTTTTAACATGAATACCATAAAGCACACATTTCGTTTTAATAATCTTTTTTTTGCACCAACTCACTCAAAATACTCTTCTGAGGGTGTAGTGTACTGACGCTTGCAGGCATCGAAGGCACGGTAATCTTTCACCTCGTACCAATTCAAGGTATTGATCGCTCCAGTGCTGTTGGGGAAATCCTTGAGGTATTGCGCAAGGAATGTGTCGTACATTGCACTCGACCCATTTGAGAAGTCCGCATAGGTTTTGGCATTAAGCAGGTTTGATACACAACTTTTGTGGTAGAAAACATCTAGAAGGAACGTATCAATAACAAAAAGAAAATACATTATTTTCGTGATATAAAATTATAAGCAAAATAAATGTACCTATATAAAAAATACACCCTTTAAAAATTGAAAAATGTATTTACGCCTAGGTAATTATTCGAGAGTAGAGAGTAACGCTATCTTGCTTTTACTTTATTCAATTTACGAGACTTATCAGTTTTGTCTTGAGAAATCCATTGTTCATATCGAGCAAATAATTAGTCATCATATCCAAATTTTTGTTCTATCATTCATGATAATTATGATAAGTATACTACCTCTTCCTCTCTTTCCCTCATCCTCTCTTTCTCTCTCTCTCTCTCTCTCTCTCTCTCTCTCTATTTCGCTCTCTTTCGCTCTCTATCACAAACACACATACATACATCATGCTTGCACCATCAGGACTATTCGCCAGGACCGGTATGCAACTCTAGAGATTTATCATTTAGTTTCAACTTACTTAAGCTCAGCAAAAGTTTAAGTTAAAGTTGATGCTATGCAAATGGTTTTACGACTCTCGTATAGTTAAGCCCTGCCAGAGGACATCAGATAATCGCATGATAAAGATCAAGCGCCGAGTGTAGACCTATTATAATTTCTCAAAAAGTGTACACAGAGCACAGGAATGCTAGCCTTGCTCAGCCAGCGCAAAGCATAGTCGCGCGCGGCACTAAACCCACTCGATACGCATGTTTATGTCGGCCAAGCCGCCTTGTTTCAAATAGCTCCGGCCCTACCCCAAAGCACAGGAAGTTTCATAGAGGCATTGACTCGAAAGTCATCCTTCAGGTCTGGGAAGCCTTCCCTCCTGCAGGACGGTGTGTTCCAGTCGTTGTTGCAGTACTTCCAGGGCACGCTATCGTCCATGCTCACGAAGGAGGCCATCATGAAGTAAAAGGCGTAAGCGATGAGCATGTTGTAGTAGACTGCCACCACAGCCCCGGTTATCACCATAGCGTAGCCCAAGCCTTGAAGATGTGGAGGGAAAACTTATATTATATTCTGTCGTCTAATTTATATATTATCATGGTTGTTACCATAGTGCGACTTAAGCAGAGTTATATATATATATATATATATTTTTTTTTTTTTTTAAATTTATAAACTCTTTGCTATATATAAATATAATGTCTTTGAATACAAGTACTAAAGATGTGGAAAGAAGTTACATTGATGTCACATACCGCTGAATAGAGGAGCCATTTCCCAACAAGTCAACGCTCCCATAGAGGTAAACTGGCCTAACGAAGTTTCCACGAAGAAGAGCGGGAGACCAGCAGTGGCTAGGATGCACACGTACGGCACCAGGAAGGATGCTACGGGAAGTAAGAAGTAATGGAATGGGGATTATATAATAATATAAGAAAAGATAAGATAATCTTTTTTGTACCTTTAAGGGAAAATCGACTTGGACATGTTACATGTATTTCACAGATACATGTATAATTAAAATAAACTGAACATGGTTACTCAAAAACTAAAAACGATGCAATTTTATATGGACAACCTTTTGGAGAAACAATATACAATACATCAATATGGGTGATGGCTCTTTACATGCGTACTGTAAAAACAAATATTAAGTTTAACCAGGAAGTATTTAAGCATATGTCGATAATATTGCATAGATAACTTACTTATCTATATTTTTCAATATGAATTATATCTTTGATACTCTATATAATGGGACCGATTGAGACAGGAGTCACTGTATCCTTTAAAATGCCCTTAACAGTGTAAGGCGTCAGTCTTTGGGCCTGTCCACAAAACAGCCTATTTTATTGCTGACGTTAGATATTAACCAATTCAACTCAACTCTCTCTCTCTCTCTCTCTCTCTCTCTCTCTCTCTCTTCTCTCTCTCTCTCTCTCTCTCTCTCTCTCTCTTTTTCTTCGTTCCCCTTTTTCCTCTTGGACACACACACTGTTTAGCTCTTTTTAAAATTTTAACTTATTTTTTACATATACCAAATTGTTTGTGTTTTTTACACCATCGATATCTTGTATTGTTTTTACACCCCCTCTCTTTCTCGCTTTTTCTAACTCTCCCATTCTATCCCTGTCTATCTAATATGTCAATCTATTTCCAAGTAATTCATATATCGGATAAAAACAAAAACTGCACGGGAATGACTAAATTGCTTAGGCGTTTCCTGGAAAAAACCAGTTACCGAATTGCCTATACTAATCATCATTCATAATTATGTGGTAAAATAGAGCTCACCGCCACCGTTTCTGTAGGCGAGGTATGGGAATCTCCATACATTGCCCAGGCCCACCGCTAGCCCCACAGCAGACAGGGTGTAGTCCAGGTGAGAGCCCCAGCCCCCGCGCTCCTCTTCCTCCTGGGGAATACCCCAATAGGTTTATTAATATCATAGTTAAACTGATCAGAGGCTGGTTTAAAACTCTCATGGTTAAATAAATCAACCAATTTGTTTAATAGTATCGTTATTAATTAAGTAAATTGATTGGTTTTTGACTATCATACTTAAACAGTTAAATTGATTAGTTTAAAACTATGATGGTGAAACAAATATAACTGATTTGTCGATTTTTGTAGACCCGTCATAGTGTAATAAATCAATCGATATGTTTAAACATTTCATGATCAGATAAATGAACCGATTTAATTATAAATGCCTTTGTGAAGTAGATGGAACATTTTTTTTCAAACTATGATGGTGAAATAAATTAGTCGAATGTTTATGAATATCATACTTAGAGCGTTCGATCGACTGGTATATGAATCTCACTGTGTAACAAAGCAATCGATGTGTTTAAAACTATCGTGGTGAAATAAATCATTCAATGTGTATAAAATTAAAATGGTGAAAAAAAATCGATGTGTATAAAATTACCATAAATAAATTTAACAAAATATAAACAAAATTACCATGGAGAAATAAATCAAACGATATGTTTAAACCTATGATGATGAAATGAATCAAATACTTGGTTTATATCTATCACATTATTCGATTGCTAAATAGATGTAATGCAGACCAATCGATGTGGTTAAAATGCTCATGGATAATTGAATTAATCGATTGGTAGAATATAGCTTTCAACGTGAAATAAATCAATCGATTGGTTATGAGCTACATGATGAAACAAATAACTAAATTCTAAAGTTAATGTTATAATTCTCATGGTGAAATACAACAACTGATAAATATCATGGTTTAAAAATAGGTTTACTATGTTGGACAATTTGATTAAAGAGTTTTGTGTTTTGTGTGGTTTTTAAGGTGAATGAGGAAAATTGTCCAACCTTTACCAATGCAAAGTACGATATGTTTTAATTGAAATTAATACATGATCAACCAAGCACCCTTTCTGACCCTGAATTTAGAAGTGATCGAACTAATAATTTTCTGTCAGAATTATTTTATACGACAAAGAGGTCACCTTGCCTTTTCATCAATATCGCGCACGCTATTATAGCTAAGGGAGGTTTATAAAATGTTCAAAGTGTAAATTCAGTTACTGTTTGCGTGTTGCTTTCATTCAATCATAAATAAAACATGTATTCTGTTACAAGCATTTTGTGAGTGTTTCCATAAACAGACATGTGACTGTGAGTTCAAGTTAAGGTAGGTTACAAAGTACAATCGTGTAGCCGTTCTGTCAGGTTTACTGTCCCTCGCGCTGATATTCGTTACTTGCACTCCGTTTTAGTTCAAGAGTACCTAAACATATTCAAATCGCCAACTCATTATAATGACAAGTTGTTACCTTCCTATGAGGTGGTTGATCATAACTCTTAATTTAATAAACCTCAACATTATCATTATTGTATCAAATCAGGATATTTTCTCCTTTTTTAATAACTGCACTCACCTGTTCAGCGGTCATCTCCTCGGAGTTGTAAACTATCTAACGCGATTCATAGGGATAAATGACATCTTTAAAACACCCAAACCTAACATTATATCTGAAACATAAAAGAAAAAGTTAACGGGTGAGCATACTTTGATCTAATCTATTAATCTTGCGAAAAATAAAATAAAGTTAAATACTATTATGTCGACAAGTATTCATTCGCTGTATTCTCTTCCTTATTTAGCAAAGTGGTCGAATTTTTGCTTTTGTAAAGCTCATATAATAATGATAAATATTTTTGAACCTTTAATAGCGCTTAACATGGATATATTCATATAAGCAAAACTGTCAGCCCAACTCAACTCAACTCACAAAAACACACACATACACGTACTATGTACTAAAACAGTCATACATGCGCCTATAGAACAAATTATTAAAATGTATTTCTGTTTGCTTTATTCTGCACACTAAAACACAAGTAGGACAACGCAAAATGTGTGTGCTAGATATATAGAAATTCATTATTCAACATAATTATTCTGAAGCCTGTTTTTCAATATTTTTAGATAAAATCAAGATAAAAAGTATTACTATGAAAAAGGTTAAACGAACGCTTAATGATGTTTAGTTCTCTTTAATTCAATATAGTGTTTAAATAAAATATAATAACAATAATAATAATAATAATAATAATAATAATAATAATAATAATAATAATAATAATAATAATAATAATAATAATAATAATAATA
>RQTK01000076.1:329584-339955 GCA_003991915.1 Elysia chlorotica
CAACAACAACAACAACAACAACAACAACAACAACAACAACAACAACAACAACAAATCAGGAACATCAACTACAGCATTAACAACGCCAGCACAAAAGTAATATAGTTTGATGAGCTATATATAAAGATGGTGTGGTTTCTACAAAGCGTTTGTACTAATAGTATTCTTACCAGCCTGATCCATTTGTTGTGTGCGACCCAGCAACAAACATTAATCAAACACAAACTGGGTAACTATATAGCACAGCTATACTGTAAATAATGAGCTGTGTGGTTAAGCATGACACACACAAAAAAGAGCAGGTGATAATATGTATGGAATTCGATGTGCACTAACTCTTTGCCATATGTGCAATATGACACACGAGAGAATGTTTTATTTTGATCCTAAAAATTTTTCAACTTGAGCAATTGCCAAACTGTGGGAGACGTTTTAGGTTCATGCAAAGTTACAATGTTCAAATTTCTATGAAATTGTCAAATATACATATTGCTCTTTCATAAATGACAGAGAGGTATATGCATGGCCATTCCTTGTTTTCTCAAAGTGATATTGCTCTGTGTAAATAATTAAATACATAAACATAAACATTACTTTTCGTGACCCCAAAACGAAACTTTTTGGTGACGCTCTGTGCATCATCATTGTGGCTTATAAGTTGGCCGACAAAATTATGGTTTTCTAAAAAGTTGGACGCACATACCCCCTTCTTGTTTTAATAGCCTTAAAAGGCCGTAAATACAACGTCAGGGTAGCTTAGAACTCGCGGCAAAGGCTCATATTCTTATACATTGTATCCTAAGATGACTCATAAGGTTACCATAACGTTATGCTTACGACCCTTAGAGTTTAGAACTTACGCAAAAGAAATTATAACTTTTTTTTTTTTACAAGAACATAATTTTTTCTTGAATTGATCAAGTTGAACGTCACATGTGGTGACAATTTGCTTTGGAGCACGCTTTGGCAGTTGGTCAGCTACTAAATTAAAACCATAGCTTCCCATTTCCTTCACCACCCGAGAGGATAGTCACCAAAATATATATGTTTTTACCTACACAGATGATGGGTTCTATCAACTAGCAACAGAATTAAGTTGTAACATTGCTGCGTGCTTATACACGGTCTATAGATGGAATGCTGTGGGCCAACTATCATAATAATTTTCACAAAGAATAATCATGGTTACACGGTGTTTGATCGTTACTTGATTCCGAAATCAATTAGCATCTAAATTGAAGCGGAATTGCAAACTGAATTAGAAAAAAAAAGAATGGAGTAAGAATAAAAAACGAAACAACATTAAATTCATTTGAGACTAACATGCAGACCTGCCATCTTGCCAATGAGTACAGCTGAAAGAATGTTTGAAAATCAACAGAGGGATACTATTACGCAGTTAATAACTCCTGAGTTTACCATGTGCGATCAGCGCCCACTTAAAATGATATGTTTGTGAAGAAAGAGGCATATAAAAATTGCCGATAGAATATTGTGATCAAAATCAATATAATGGTATGGGGCTAAAACTTATGGTCCTTTTTTACATTTGTACAATGGAATGTGGATACAATGAAGGTTCGAAATCCATTTAACGATATTTTTTTTTAAGGCAAGTCCAAGGGTGTCTTTGAACTCCATGATACATTAAACAGTGTTGTAAAAAAGAGATTGTTTAGTTGATACAAATCTCATGGAGTTTTTATTGAAATAAACGTGTCTATTTAATAAGATAATTGATGGAATGGAAAAGAACAAAAACATGGAATTAAATGTTTTCTTTTGATAGATCTTTCACTCATCTACTGGCGTCTCTCTCTCTCTCTCTCTCTCTCTCTCTCTCTCTCTCTCTCTTTCTCTCTCTCTTTCTCTCTCTCTCTCTCTCTCTCTCTCCCCCCCTCTCTCTCTCTCTCTCTCTCTCTCTCTCTCTCTCTCTTAGCAAAAAATGTCATTAGACTAATAATATTTTGAATTGAAGCGTCAGAAAATCACAACCAGAAGCTAATGATGAATTTTTATCATAAATATTGCAATGCACCCACATACTATACTTTCACATACATTCACCCAACAGCAATATCATGTACTCCTTTTATGCCAATGATACAATAACAAAAACGCTAGATGTAGTTTCACGAAATCAAAGCAAAAAAAAACAACAACAAACACACACACACACACACACAAGAAATTCTTGACGAAAATAACAACACTATAAGAACACTCCTAATGGTACAGTGATAAATTGTCAAAATTATCTTTTTTTTTTATTATTTCTGTATTGCTATTTATCTTGGATATTCTTATTGCAGCCATTAATTACTTAAAAAAAACAACCCATCAGTACATATTAAAACAAACAATTAACCCATGTTTTCCTAATATCAAAAGGTTTAAGATAAACACTTTGCCGTAGCTATTTTTTGACGATTTTTCAGTGATTTCCGTGAACATAAAGCCCTTAATAGTTTTTATATATATATGAGCATTTTTAATTCATTGATGTAGAATACTTACCATTTCTGCAGAAATTTCATATGTTGCACCACAAGCCAATTCACGTATGGATATGTATGCTCATTTTAAAATAATCAAGTAACCAGCTATAGTTACAAATTTAAAAAAATCGATGTTGACTTCAGAAATGAAAGTAAACAAACAAGAAAGTCAAAAGAAACACAAGTTAAGTGTTAAATTATTGGTCACATTTCGCAATAAACAGAATCGTTCTCAAAATTTCCGAATAAAAAATGTATTTTTTTTATCGATTAGCACACACGTTTTCATCCGACCAGACAAGCATACTTGTGCAAATAGTTTATGATAGCACAGTAGATAAATGAAACGCTGGAGCCCTTGAGTATCAGATTCCCTAATGTGTAGACACAAACCTGGCGACAGCCCACTCACGGCTACCCTGCTACTAATCGTGCTAGGATGGCACGACAGGTTGTTGGCATTCTGAATAAATCCATCCCGCTTTTCACTGTTACTGTTTTGGTTTCATTATATAACATAGGTCCTACAGAGTACTCTACAAAGTATAGACATTAGTGTCTCTATGCTTTTAATTAAACCGCATGCTTTATGAAAGTTATAAACCAAGTCATACTATTTTAAATGTTTATATAATTTTGATTATCATTTAATAATTATTAATGTGTCAACAAAACAGATCTAACAACCTTAACCCCCCCCCCCCCCCCCCCCCTTTCCTTTTCTTTCTCCTTTTCCCCCCCCCGCCAACGGCGTCCCCTTTTTTCTTTTCCTTTACATCCCGCGTTTGTAACGAGCGTTCGGTTTGTACAGACCTACTGTGATTAAGGAGTTAAGGAGAGAGTTATAGACAAAACATGTAGTTGTAATTGAGTTGGTTTAACGTCAACGCCAGTTCTGTATAGGCTATATTGTGGATGCCACACAAGGTGGGGACACCAAGACTTAGTCACATTATACTGACACCCACCAATCCAGTACGGGGTGAAATCGCCAGGGCTCGAACAACGGACCTTCTGCGTGTGGAGCCGATCCAGGGCTGCCGCGCCCCCTATAAACGAGACATAAGGAAGCACGTTGAGAGAGAGTCTACTCAAAGAACAAGGAATAAAGATACAATGATAAACTATAGACATTTGAAAATTTTCAAAGACAATAAGAACTGCATAATATAAACTAAAAGAAGAGAAAGAGAGAGAGAGAGAGAGAGAGAGAGAGAGAGAGAGAGAGAGAGAGAGAGAGAGAGAGAGAGAGAGAGAGAGAGAGAGAGAGAGAGAGAGAGAGAGAGAGAGAGAGAGAGACAGAGAGAGAGAGACAGAGAGAGAGAGAGAGAGATGGGACCAGATGTTGATATACTAAAGACACTTGGGCTATAAGAGCTAATTAATTGTGAACTTGCACCACATGTCTCAGATATCATTCTGCACAGTGGATGCTAATGCATCAGTTATTGATTAAATTTATGGCTACTGTGGATTAATTGGCCACCTGAGTTAATTGGTTGGCACAAGCTGTGTTCGGAGTTACAGTAATTTAATTCCATTCTTAAATTAGACATCAATTTAGGTTTGAATAATACATCGATATGAAGAAAGTAAGGAGAAGAAGAAATTGCAACTTTTTAGTGTGAGTAAACAATAATAGTGATATGGTATGTTATCGTAATTTCGACAGCGATTCATATGCCTATGTCTCAGCTTCTATCAAGATTTTAAGAAAATCTTGATAACATGTGGTTATGGAGTACGACACACTGTTCTTCCTATGAGATAAGCCTTGCATGGCGTACGGTGCAACTTAACATAGCTGCTATCCAGTATTTTATTGTTAACATGACTGTCATTCAAAGATATAAATGATCACAATTGTCTCATTATCAGTAATAATGATCATTCAAGGAAAAATAATCTGTTGCTTTTCAAACTATCAAATATCTACTGAAGTGCTTAGAAAGTATTGCAATTAAGGATTAATTGGATGAATATTGAAAAACATTTTTGGATGCAAAGTTGACATTATCGCAAAAACGAAAAAAGCCCACACTTTATCAATTGCAGATATGCCACTATGTATTTTTCATGTCTGGTATTAAATTGATTGTTAAAGGTGAGTTGTTGGTCAGTTTTATCTACACTTAAGTTGAGGCCTCGCCAGGAACTGGTCGAGTCGAAAATGACGTACTTCATAAAAGTAAGAAGCACCATTATTATGCCTCTCTAAAACAGTGCTAACCGAAAGAAAAAAATGAGTACAGTACATTAAAGAGTATGGAATTGTTTTGTTTGAAATGTAGAAGAAGAATAATGAATCGAAAGTAATTCGAAACAAACTTTGCTTGCATTATATTATATGTATTAAACTGACAATTGTATACAGTCTAAGTTGTCTAAAAAAGAAAAAAGTATTAAAACCCAATTAGTCCGAACACGTAACACACTTTAAAAGTTTAACCCGATATATTAGTGTATTGTTCAGTCTGTTTTAACCAAGGTTGTGTGTTAAATTTAGCGATACCAGAAAGTTTCACGAATAATCTGTTCGCTGTTTTCCCCCAATACACGTTCGAAAAAAACAACAACAACAAAAAAACAAACAGACATTAATATTTTTTTTTCTCTAAGAGCACTGTATGCTAACAGTTTTTGGCTTTTATATCATATAGAAACCTTAGGTTTCAAATGCGACGTCGCTATAAACTTACAACTGGTCTCATATAAGCGAATACGAGACTGGTATAAAGACGAGATTTTAGCCACCGCGACCGTATACTAATTTTGCGCCCCCTGAGCCTTGCGAAACTCTATCATTTAAACGTGTCAGATGTATCAAGTATTTGCTGTACTATCATTTTAAATAAAAATGATATAAAACAACAGCGGATATAAATCATTCTATTCTGATTCAAATATTTCCCTTTGAATTGTACCCCTCAAAAATGAGTTTTGAAAAACAAAGGTAAAGACCCTTTTTCATGTATACAGTCATAAATTATTTTAGAAAATTTTCATGAAAAACCTTCACCAAAAGGGAGATAGTAATAAAAAGGATGACTTTTGTATATGTTTGAGTTATTTCTCTTTGCTACACAATGAGGTGGAGATTCTTTCCTGGGCCCCTGCTCACTGGACCGGCAGCTGTTTACGTGCACTATTTTTTATAAACACATGCACACAGAAAATTTACAAACACACATAGAACCCTAGAAAACACACACTTACATACACAAACCCGTAAAACCACACACATGCAGAAAATTAAAAAACACATACACACACAAATGCTCAGCAAAGATAAGATAAGACAAGATCAGACTTTATCAACCCCTTTTGGGAAAATTGAGATTGTCATGATAATTTACAAATAAATTAAAATAATACATATTAAACAAAATCATACAATTATATATATAAAAAAGAAAAAGACACTGAAAATACATCACTAATTATATCTAAAAATCGCAAACAAAACAAACGATATTTGTATGTAATTATGTAGAAAGAAAGTTTGCTTGTGTAAATAGATTTTAAACATTCAAATGCAATAAAGAAAGATAAAAATAAAAATATTAGACTTTACATTGAATATGAAGAGAGTATTTTACTAGTTCGTAAGTAAAATGTTTTGAAAAAATTTAATACGCATCAACTAATATATTTAACACACATGCACACAAACAGACACACACAAATATGATATTGTCTGATTAAAAAAATTAACAAGAAATTAAATTTAAGAAAGTACCATTATGTGTCGTCATATTAGAACTAGTTACATTTATATTTTACCTAAAATATGTTTACAATATTGCACATTCTGGTTTAATACATGTATCCATGGTAATGCACCATTAAAAAAAAAGAACAAAAAAAACAAAACAACAACACAAACAACAACAACGAAACAAACACAGAGATAGAACATTTACAAAAATACACAGAGTAGTTAAAAAAAAAACACAGTGTTTTCATAGGAGCTTTCAGAAAAAGCAACTATTACATCATAGAGGAAATCTGTAATTGAATCATAGCCGCTTCGTTGGTTTAACACCTTGCTTGCCTAGTGCTATGAGTACATTTACGAGGGGTAAAAAAAGCCTTATTTTAAAGATTTTTATTTCTAGTTTTATTTTGTATGGCATACAATCTAATGGTATCTAAATGTGGTATTATCATTTTACCCCAAGATCTTTACTGCCATTGCCCATGATAAATAAAATGAGAGTATATAAAACATATGGAGATAAACTACGTTAAAAATAAAGAATTATTTCATTGAGATAAATATTTCTTTTTAGTAATGAAAAAGTAGGTCTTGTTTGTGTGTTATGAATTTAATGAAGGTCATTTTTGCACCCAGGCAAATAAGGCTGATAAAATTGGTGAAACTGTGAAGATTTAAATTGAATTTTTACCATCTAGCATAATTAAATGAATGGAAAAATCAAGTTTTTGTATGCATACATAATTATGTCATAATTATAAATACCGGTATATAAATAGTTTATCAATGTTATATTTTCTGTAAGTCAAGTAAAAAAGACTAGTAAATAAAGATTTGTTTTATAGTTTTCCAACAAATTTCTGTCTTAGTATTATTCAATTTAGACTGCAGCACAATGTTAGAACAACAACAACAACAAATAGTCTTTTAGCTCGAAAATAAAAAGAATCTTCTGACGACATCCGATGGGTTTCTAAATAAAGCAGTATATCCATACGATCAATAATATGGAGAGGGAGGAGCGAACTGGGTCAAGTGATAGAGCGTTGGTCTTCAGTATATATAATGTCCTTGGTTTGAATCCCACGATCAGTCAACAGATTTTTTTTCGATTTCGTCCCCTACTGATTGGGTCGGCGTCACGTTAATGTGACCTGCCGAGACAGAAGTCCAGGTCTCCCCGCCCTGCCTTATATGTAACAGCATGTAAAATTGTCAGACGCCAGGCTTCCGTCTAGAGTATAGCTCATAAAGTGCTGACGCTAGACTTTAAGTAACAAAACGAACGATCCATAATATGAAAACAATGATTTCAGATTGATTAGATTTATACTTCTACAGTTTCTCAGTAGAAGTTGCCATTCCTTTCTTAAAAAACTTACCTAATTGATGCTCTCGGTATACCGCAAACCATAAGTATAGCAAAGAACACTAAAAAAAAATTTGATTTTGGAAATGTATAAACAATTTAACAAGCTGTTTTTGGTCCATGACAAAACTTCATGAGTCGCTTTTGATTAAATAATTCCCTGTTTTTTTTCTTTCTTATAATCAAATTTGTTTCAGAAGTTACCCCTTAAAATGTCAAAAATTTAAATGACAATATTTAGTAAGTTGGCCACTTTTTATCAGCTGTATGGAAATATAATCAGCCGTTTGTGTGTGTGCGTGTGTGAATTGTATCCAGTAAAGCCAAAGTAGATTGGACAAAACGAAAAGGACGAGGGAATAGAAAAAGCAAAGAAATGAGGCAAGATGACAGACATGAAAAAAAAAACAAGCGAGGGGGAAAAACTGACAAAATAATATTCTATAGATGTTTTAGCTCTTTGATTAGTTCAAGAAAACATCTTTGCTCTTCGCCATTAACCACCACAAGAAATAATAATTAGTATTTTGAAATAAAAATAAAGCGATAAAAACAACGACGATAAACGCCTAAGTTAGATCGTGAAGATGAATTCTACAGATGTACTTACAAGATAATATATTTTTAACTATTGTGTTTTTTTTTTTAAAGATCAATGATCGCAAAAGCAACAATGCCTACTTAACATATAAATTAAAAAAAATTATTCTCAACGTTTTTGTACTGAATGTGAAACATGCACCGTACTCTTAAATAGGAACAACAATGTGCTCAGTTATAACATATCACAAAACGAAAGTCAAGTCGACATACGGTGCAATTGGCAACCATCGCTCAGAGCGCCGTTGTAAGCCAACACTTTGTTCGGAGCAGCCTAAATTATAACGATACACACACCCAGAGACTAATAAACAACTCAGTGGTGATTAATGATGATAAACAATTATCACTATACGTAGTATGGCTATGGAACGTGCGCCGGGATACTCGCGCGTGCCTACAACATTTTGAACAAATTGCTTGGCACCATCGCGTAAAGAGAACCCTGCGTGACGAGAGGGACATTAGATTTTAGTACATGTACCGCTGTGAGTCGACCTTAGAAAGGCCTTTAAAAAAACCATAGGGCTTGCGAGTGTAAAACAAAACTAGAACAGATTGTAGGAACACAGTATGCGGTACTAAATACCGACATTTATTGTTGTAAAGAGCTGTCTGGTTTCCGTGGCGAAACCTATAACGTCACCTGGACGTGATTATTTTGATGCACAAAAGTGCACACACGTGAGCTCTCGAGTCATACCATACACACCGAACATGGGTACTCTAATTTACTCTGAGGTTCACTTGTCCCCATATCAAGAGCTCCACATACAGTATTACACAAGCACATGACCCGACAATGGAAAACTGTCAAAATGTTTGTCAGGCGGTGTTTCTTTGTGAAGTGAGCAATCAAGTTATCACTTCAAGTTAAATAGGAGCTTCTTTTCTGTGACGGCAAACAATCTATTCACTTCTAATGTTTAGTTGCAAAGTTCCGTTGACAACACGGCACCTTGTAATGAAGCTCTCCACAGTTCCTTTAGATTAATGATTTCTCTTTACAGTCATAGTTAGGCCCCCGTTTGAGCGCATAAACTCGGCTGAAGGACTCGACAAAGAGTGAGGCACTAGCAAGACGCTGAGAGTGAGCTGTTCTGGAAGTGTGAAAGTGACACCCACTTGGTGAAACTATTGCGCTGTTTTTCAATTGTCATGAAATGAGTTGTTGCACACGACTATCATATTTAAGTGTTTTTGTCAAGGCGTTGCAAAAAGGGTTAGCAAAGTTATCGAAGTTCTCCGGCATAAAGGTATCGAAAGGAGAAGAATGCGCCTCCTTTCGCGTTATATAATAATAATAATAATAATAATAATAATAATAATAATAATAATAATAATAATAATAATATTAAAGTCCATGAATAACTATTTTTACCTTCCCTCGTAGACTAAATTAGCCGAATCTTTGTATCTTTTCAGTGTCGCTGGATGTTTTGAGCTAGCGAATACACTATGACATGAATAATATTACCAACTTCTCAAATAACATCATGATTATGAAGCAATCGTTCTCTTTTATACCCAATCACTTCTAATTTCACTCTTTACATCTTTGACGTGTCAGATATTACGCGAAAGAGGCGCATTCTTCTCCTTTCGATAACTTCATGCCAGATAACTTCGATAACTTTGCCCTCCTTATTCTGCTAACCCTTTTTGCAACGCCTTGACAAAAACACTTAAATATGATAGTCGTGTGCAACAACTCATTTCATGACAATTGAAAAACAGCGCAATACTTTCACCAAGTGGGTGTCACTTTCACACTTCCAGAACAGCTCACTCTCAGCGTCTTGCTAGTGCCTCACTCTTTGTCGAGTCCTTCAGCCGAGTTTATGCGCTCAAACGGGGGCCTAACTATGACTGAAAAGAAAAATCATTAATCTAAAGGAGCTACGGAGAGCTTCATTACAAGGTGCCGTGTTGTCAACGGAACTTTGCAACTAAACATTAGAAGTGAATAGATTGTTTGCCGTCACAGAAAAGAAGCTCCTAGTTAACTTGAAGTGATAACTTGATTGCTCACTTCACAAAGAAACACCGCCTGACAAACATTTTGACAGTTTTCCATTGTCGGGTCATGTGCTTGTGTAATACTGTATGTGGAGCTCTTGATATGGGGACAAGTGAACCTCAGAGTAAATTAGAGTTCCCATGTTCGGTGTGTATGGTATGACTCG
>RQTK01000076.1:342034-357682 GCA_003991915.1 Elysia chlorotica
CTGTCTGTCTGTCTGTCTGTCTGTCTGTCGGTGTCTCTTTCTCTCTCTTTTCTTCCCTCTCTCTATTTATCAGACTCTCTGTCTGTCTCTCTGGGTGTCTATGCCTACCCGCTTGGTTGCACCCTCGCCCCACCACCAGTCATTATTATTCCTTATCCCCGTCCCTCTCCCCCTAACCGCTGCGCTCTGTGTTTGCCTGCGCGCGGAACAAAAGGCAACAAAAAATCTCGCCCTGTGTTTACTGTCTGTGCCAAATCCATCATTCTTTACTGTGGTTTGAACGACTCGCCCGCCGCAGCGAATCACTCCACCTGCACGTGATTTCGCCGCAACCAGGCACAAGGAGTAGTACCTCTTGTTTGGATAATAATGCAAATTTATTCATTATGTGCGCAGGGGGGGATGAGAGCGGGTGTCGCTGGTGTCGCACGCGCCTGACGTCGCTCGCGTCCTGGTGTCGTTGGTTCTGTGTTCTGTATGACTGCACTTCCTTTTCCTGGCATAGCACAGGCGACACTGCAGAGAACTGAGAGAAGTGGGGGCCACGGCGAGTTACTCAAGGATCCATCTGACGGCTCGAGTGAAGTCATTGTTATTGCGGCCTCATAGAAGAAGCAACGGGAAGATTTGGTACCCCATGCGGTTAGAACGCGTTTGAGTTTGTTGCTCAGCGTTCACCGTCATTTGTGTAAACTCTATATTGTGGACGGGTCCCATTGTCCCAAGACTAGCGTTTACAATTTTATGTGCTGCGACACAGAGACTGAGCGGGGATTCCATGACTTTTATTTCAGTCAGTCGTATAATACTTAAACCAACACAACCGCCAGGCGACGAAATCGCACTAACAATTTCTTACGGATCGTGGGTTTTGAATCAAGGACATTATAAATGGGAGACAACCGCTCTACCAACTGCGCCACTTCGCCTACGGTTTGAAGATACTGGAGACAAGAAAACAAAGCATCATAGATTTACATACATTTCTAAAAGCGAGATACATTAATTTTTGTAATGGTCTTACTAAAATAGCCCTTTTGTATTGTTCCTCTTAGCTTATCCGTGGTATGTAAACAGACAGAGAGACAGACAGACTGAGAGACGGAGATGGAGGATGGAAATAGTTATATTGACAGCTGGGCATATAGGAAGAGATAGACAAATAGTTCAAGAGATAGAAATGCAGATATAGATAAATAGCTAGATGGAGAGAGAGGATGATACGCGTATATGCAATTGGAAGAAGAAAAAAAAAACGATGGCAAAAACAAGTTATTAAAAAAAAAATTATTTGGTGTTTTTAACTTCCTGGTTGTGAAACAACCCTCTTGTTTTTTTTTATAAATTGATATCCCTGGACACACGCCCGAACTGTGCGGAGATCAGATAAACGAAACAAAACAATAAAAATGTACAACACATAAAAAAACAACAACAAGAACAACAGAAATCGCACACTGTGGTACAAACAGCAAAATAGTTGCTGTGTTTGAATAACATTTGTCACAGTGACATTAGGATACTTACATCTAATCATTTATATACTACTTTAAAGGTACATGTTCAGTCATTATGTGTTATTGTCCTTCAAGGTAGATTAATTCAATGCATGTTGAACATATGGTACGGGTATGCTTTGATGCTTTCAAGAAAAATATGGAAGAAAAGATAACTGGCAGGGTAAAAATGAATTGATTCAAATGAAAAACAATTTTAATGAAATACATAGCAAAAATATAAAAAAACCCACATACTTAAAATGTGGATAAAAGTAACACCAAAGGAGAGTAACAAACGAATGAGAGAGAGAAAGGGGGTAAGAGAGACAGAAAGAGACCTAGAGACTGAGAAAGACAGGGGAAAAGAGAGACAGAGTAAAAAGAGAGGGAGTAATACACATTAAAGAGGGAGTAATAAATATTAAGTGGGCCATTAAAAAAATATGACCATAATGAGGTCATAAGATATAAGTTAAGGAGAGAATAGGCTCAATGAAGCAGAGGGCAACATACAATGGGCTGTAGCGGTACACTTTTCAAGATAAATTACAGTAAAAAATATCAAACACAACATGTGAAGCAGAGCATTTCGGCCTCCAATAATGATTTTCCATCTGTCTGTGTCTATCCATACCATTATATTCCATCACAATGTCTCCCAAAAAGTGCATTGTATCTACAATATTAGAATAAAAATTCCCACTTCGTCCTTGTAAATTCTTTGTTCAGACATTCGCAATAAAGTTTTATCATTTTTAATGTGTTTGGTGTGAGGTATAAATAAAGTTAAACATGTAAAAATTTAGGTTTCAAAAGCTGTGGCGACTTTTTATGCCTTTAAAATAATTTCAAATAAAAAAAAAGAACAAATAATGTAATAGGCAGCGCCAGCTGCAAATAAGGAGGCCAATCTAAATTAAAGTACCAAGAAAGGTATCTATGAAGCAAAATCATGTAGGATGATTAATATAATTTGAAATATGCAATATTTAACACCTGAATGTTAAACAAATTTGATGGAAAGTGAAGTAGAGTTTTAATGACTTTTAATTACATTGAAACCCTATTTCTGGAGAACCTAGCGAGGAAAAACGTTCCCGGAAAAGAATTAAATTATAAATGGTGTGAACGAAAAAAAATGGTAGTACTATTTTCCTCGTGAGATTTTCTTTAGGCAAACAATAATACGATAAACATATTTTCCCACTTAAAAAACAATATTTGTATTTTCAAATGTCATATTTATTTATGACTTATAAAAGATCCGAGAAACAGAAATGCACTGAGTCTGCCACAAAAAGAAAGAAAATGGGATTTTGTTTAGAAGCTTAACTCCATATCGATTTGAACCGATGCTCGTACAAAGCAATACTAAAGAACGCCCCCTTCGTGTTGTGAACAGGCTGCCGCTATAAGGATTAAGATCAATTCATTTGTCAATGTTATTGTTTTTATCTCGTGTTTACAAGGACAGCTCCATTGGTGTAGGAATAATAAAGCCGTCTGTTGTAGTGTGAAATCTAAGTCCCTGCGCGTGGCCAAATGATCACCGTGTTTGTCGACCAGCACTCGATTTCACTTACCCCCAATCACTCGGCCTTTTTGTTTTCTGTCCCTCACTGCCACTGCCAGTTGGGATTATGATTATTATTTATGGCTGTTTGGGCAATTATACCATTATAGAGCCTGGCTGCCTACACGAATGGCCCCTGACCCCTACAATCTGTTAGAATAGATGCACCGTAGGGGCGAGAAAGCAGGAAGTATTAAGTCCATTGTATTGTTCCGGAGTTGCTAGGGGAGACGACATCAGCTCACTCGCCTGGCTCAAGTAGATAATCACGGAGTCACTTACCTGCATGCGTCGGGTTTATGTTGTTTAATTGTTGAAACGCTTAAAACGTGTTGCTTTTACTTTCTTTTTTTCTTTTCTTTTAAGCTTATAGTATTAGCATATAAAGCCATATGAGATGATACAAATCTTAATCATGCCCCAATAAAAGAGATTTGTGATGAATTGTGAGAGAAAAATAGTTGATTCCACTTTTTTTCCTTTCAAAGAGGAAAATAATTGCGAAAATCCTTGTTTTTAAACGATCAACCGGTTTAAGTTTCTATCACTTAATAGTTTACAAAAGAGAACTGTACAAATATAAAAAAACACGAAAAAAAAACAAACAAACTCAGATTTGGTTATTGTATACAGTCCATCAAGAATTATTCCATTCTCTCCTATGTCATTCAACAGACAATTTCTAAACTGTTTGTATTTTCCGTAATAAAGAGATGCGTGGTTTTCTGTAGCTACAATAGCGCGTAATGGGCATTTGTAAAATCAAGTCATAAAGGTGCGTTTTGAGGCACACAATAAATCATTTTAAAGCACCAGGTTTATTTCAGCGGATTGCTTTGCATGCTGATAGAGAAAATTGATGAATGAACCTGTAAACACGGAAAAGAGTCTCTTCGTTAAAGCGCTCTGTGAAGAAGCATGGCGAAGTTTTCCTCATGTTGACATTTTTCAAGTGTATGTCTACACAGCATCATGACCTTATATTTTTGTTTAGTTTGGACAAGGAGATTTTAGCAGTGTTGTTTAGTTTGGAGGAGGATTTTTTTTGCTGTGATGTTTCATCTTTTCGTGAAAGAGTCTGGTGTGATATTTTTTGTCAAAGGAGTTTTATTTAACCCAGGACTGTCCCGTATCAAAATGGGGGTAACTGCTGTTTGTCGAGGTGTGACCATTGCTTATTTCCAGATGACCTATTTTTGTTTTGTTTGTGTTGGGACTGTATTTAGCCTAAGTACCCTGAGCGTCAGGTGTATTTAGTTTTCACGTTTTTCCTGTCTCCTAAGCTGCTGTGGCGTTGTTTCTCAGTACAAATAAATTAGTTTCACTTCTTTACTTCTCTGATCAACGGACAAACCATAGCTATCGCCACAGGGCTTCGCTCTGCTTTGGCACCACAACATAGGCAGGGTCCCATATGCCACCATGTGTGGCTTTTTATTACAATTGTTTGCTAATGCCGACAAAATGTTTTGACTCCAAAAAACTTATTCAAACAAACTGACGAGCTATTATTACATGCATTACTCTTTTTTCTACGCCGCCGTCATATAAGGCCACTATCTCTCTCTCTCTCTCTCTCTCTCTCTCTCTCTCTCTCTCTCACCTTTTTGTCGCTCTAAATTTTTAAAACCAATTTTTATTTATTAATATAGATACAGGTTTGTCCACCAGAGCTGCCTAAAATTAATATTATACCATCTTATGAAATAAAACTGATGCCTTCGTGATAGGTAGTAAAGTAAAAATATTTTCCACCATTATACTTTAAACAAAAATTTGTTATAAACAAAGCATGACCATTTAAAAAATTTATTGATACCTTTTTCGATAAAATCATATTCATTGGTTTTATACGTCTATGATTTGCTATCAACCCCAATTAGACGCAGAGCTTGCTTGGAAAGCCGCCATTAACTTCCATCTACCACGCCCGATACACCCCTCGCCCACAGACAAAGACAGAATAGGGCACCCTGTGCTGAGAGCTGACCCATAAATCAGAGAGGGGGGAACCTATTCACAAGATCAGTCTGTTCTACTGACGGAAGAGCATCGTTCATTAGGGGGCGACTTGTTTAGATGTTATTGCAGGTAATTTAGGCATTCTGCTGCAACTTTATCCCACTGATACGAGGGCTGTGTGAGTGCTTTTTCTTCCAGTAGGATCAGAATAAAACCGTGGGCTAGGTTAGAAAAATGAATGCCCCTACTTTTTAGAGTCTGAAGAATTTTTTGTAGGGTTATTATTAGTGTCTCGTAGCAACATCTCTCTCTCTCTCTCTCTCTCTCTCTCTCTCTCTCTCTCTCTCTCTTTCCCTCTCTATTACTCTCTCTTATTCCCATTATCCCCTTCATATTTCCCTCACTCTCTTTCTCTCTACTCTCTGCCCTCTTTCTCTCCCTTCCCATCTTATGTTCTAGTTACATGCGCTTCGAATGTCTGGATTCTCTCTGTTCTATCTCTTTTTATCCCTTTGTAACCAAAATTTCTCTTTTTGAATGTTTTCCTTCTTATATTCTTGGCAAAAACAAAACGAACAGCACTAAGGAGACTTTTTTCTTCCATCCTGCTTCCATCTTCCCTGTTCTTAGTATTGCCGATATTCGTCTTTTCTCTTTTGCATGAACACCGGCTCTCTTTCCATTTCTCTGCTCTCATTACTTTCTCCTTCTCCAATAGTCACTTTCTCTTCATTTTTTCCCTCTGCCTCCATCACCCTCTCTCTCTCTCTCTCTCTCTCTCTCTCTCTCTCTCTCTCTCTCTCTCTCTCTCTCTCTCTCTCTCTCTCTCTCTCTGTCTATCTCTTTCTCTATCCTCTGTCTGTCTCTCTCTCTCCCTCTCTCTCTCTCTCTCTCTCTCTCTCTCTCTCTCTCTCTCTCTCTGAGACTATCTAATTTTATATCCCATGTTTGTTTATGCTGTATGTGTTTCTCTCCTTTACATTTACAGTTCCCATTAGCATGTACATGTATGTCTCCCACGTCTATCCATGCTCCTCTCTCTCTCACTCTCTCTCTCTCTCTCTCTCTCTCTCTCTCTCTCACTTTCTCTCTCTCTCCCTCTCTCTCTGCAAATTTCTGTCACATATCTCCGCCCTCCACTAATTTTCCTTTACTATAGAAGAACATAATTACCACAATAAAAGCACCATAAAAGCACTTACACCACTATCGCTTACCCCTTTCTCGCTAAGCCCTCAATGTTAGCTTGCTTTCACATTCTACCGCCATTTTGGACACACGACCAGAAAACGCTAGGGTATTTTTGTCCTGATTTAGTACCGGAAGTAAAAATCTGTATACATTAAGCACTTCTAATACTCATACCCACAGAAGAGTTACCCGCCAGGGCTGCCGGCTTTCTGTTTACGGCACAGATACGGATAGGCCTGTACACTGGTCCTTGATATCTTGCCCTGAGTTGTTCAGACTTGTCTCATAAAACACAACTAAGCGATCGGTCAGCTACAGTAAGCCATAAATCCGGCAGTTGATCCTAAGGAAGGAGACTCTTTCCTCCTGACAGTCCACTTTCAGCATTCTGTCATCAAAGAGGACGCTCAAAATACACAATTTATTTTTTAAGAGGACGCTTAAAATACACAATTTATTTTTTAAAGTTTAAGGGAAGGAAAATAACCCTATAATTGTGATCATAATGTAGCTACGTATTATTCTTTGTGTGTAAATATAGCTCTAATAAAGCTGATACTGCTTTTTTTAGTGAAAAACGACCATCCCATACAAAGTTGAGCATTAACAAGGGACCTTACTTGTGAGAGATCTCTTATTTTCTATCTCTTTCTAACACATTTTCGATTGTTATAACTGTGTTTTACCGTTTAAAAGATTGAGTGAAAGTTGGTATTAATGGTGCATTTTTTAAGCTTACTGCAAAGGGAAAAGTGGGTATATTTTTTGTAGCTGACATACAAAGAATAATAATGTTCGCCGCTTCACACTAATACGTAAACTAAATGAATTTAAAAGCTTCTTTTATACTCAATGTTATTGCTTCTTTCATCATTGGAATCTTGAAGCCAGTGTGGTGTAAATTTCGATTAGGTTTAATAAAATTTGTTTTAGGTTAACCTTGAGCATTTTGAAGAACAATATTTACTGCAGCAGTAGCACATTTTTTCTTGTCTATAAAAAAAAGGAATGAATAAAAAAAGCTCTGAGTGATTTTTATTTTCTTTGTAATATAGTTATCGAAATTAGACTGAAAGGTCTGAAATCAGTTTTAACATTATGCTATTGAAATATAATATACTGTTGAAATTGTTTAATTGTAAAACAACCAGAGAGAATCTTTGATGTGTCTTTAGTGTTTTAAGAAGCGTCAAGTGCGCTTTAAGACCATGAAATAGGTATACTCTCACAACAAACCCTATCATTAATTTTTCAAGGCCAGAGAAAATCTGTTTTTTTATAAATCTCAAAATTAAATGGTCAATATAGAGTATTTTTTTTAATGTTTAGAGGGCTCTTGCTCGACTCTTGTGTCTGCTTTACACTGGCTGAGACACGAGTCACGGTATCCCCGCCCTATCTCGTATGTGGCAGCACATAGTATTCTCAGACGTCAGTCTTGGAACTCGTCCACAATGTAGTCTATATAGTGCTGATGTTGGACATTAAACCAACTCAACTACTACAACTACTGCTTTACTCTGGTTGCCTCACATTTAAACTTCAACTATATGCACAAGCTAAGGGCACAAGGTGGTTCAATATTAGAGCGCTCGAGTCAAAATAGTCTCTGGTTCATTCCCAAACAAAGCACCTTGTTACCTACTGGTTGGGTCGGTACCATTGTAATGTAATTGGCTGAGACAGAATTTTTGGCGTCCTTGTCATGTCTCCATATGGCAGCACTTAAAAATGATACCATAATTTCGAGATACGCCTTTTGGATAGGTTTGGCATGCAAGGAATAACAAACAAACAAACAAACAAACAAAAAATCCAATCGAACGCTCAGGAAGACTTTGTTTCAATCTTAACTTTTTATGTTTTCTGAGGGGAGTTGATAGATACGACAATTCCACATTTTTTTTCTTGTTTATGATTTATGCGATATATTAAAAAAGACACCAAATATGAAGCCTTTTCTTAAAAAAAATTTGATGTATCTGCTGTTTATGATATCTACAACGTATTTAGTAAAAGGAATAAAAAAGAAACTGACTTATTATTGAGAGGAAGATTCTTGAGTAAAATTTTAAAAAATAGATTTTAACTGAAGGAATATATGCCCAAAACCTCGCATGGTTTATTGCTTGACAATTTTTCGAGTTTGTACTATTATTTTCTTCTGTGTCTTTATCTTTTCAAAGTGATCTTAACAAACGTGTTTCAAGTAATATACAGATACTTGGATGATATTACATCGAAGCAGTGAAACTTTGCCTTAGTGTCAATTAAAATGGTTATACAGTTTCATTTAGAACATATACTAATAGATGAGGAGCACATGCCGTTAGTCTTTACCTTTAAGAAAATATTTTAATCTTTATAAATTTTAATTATGTGTAAAATTTCGTGTCAGCTCCAATTATATAGAAACTCATCGAGGAGCTAGATAATAGACAGTCTCTAGAGAAGACCCCCCCCCCTTTTTTTATGCAAGATCAAGATCAATGATTGTATGATTTTTTTTTCATGGTGCTTTATTAACGAAAATGATTTGTGTGCACTTTTCATTTATTTTTAGAACCCTTTATTTATTTATTAATAGGCGTACACGAAAGCACCTAGGAAAGAAGGCTTCTGGCGCAGGAGGTTCAGATTTGGGCCCACCCTGACGATAGCTTGTGCCCTACTGGTTGGGCCGGTGTCAGTATAATATCGTGACCAGTAAAGTGCAGGCCTTCCTGTTCTGGAGCCCCATCCACACAAAAGCCTAATTACTGACGTCGGACGTTAAGTACTTTTACCTTTATTTATTTAAAAGATGCATCAACTCCAAAGAGAAGCAAAGATAATTATGATAATACTCAATAGGAGGTTTATAAAACTAATGGTTATTATTTACTTTAAATATAGTGTCTTTTCACAGATGTGATGCACACTGTCGATATGATTTGTGGAAAGCATAAATTAATTACGTATGTCATAAAAGCTAGACAACGATGTAAGTCATTACCGCAATCGTTACCTTCATGTTAAAGTTTTTTTTTATTGTTACAGTTTCAAGCCGACCGCATTTTCAACATTTGGGCAATATAAAAATTATCAGTGCTCACATAATTATATTTTTTAACGTGATAAAACTAATAACAGCCATAAAACGCTAAAGAGGAAATACAACGAGTAAAAGAACATTACTGTAATGATTAGTATTAACACCTAACTTAAACAAGTCATAAATAAATTTTAAAAAGTGCTTGATTATTAATCAGTCTGTAATGTTTATTTCAATTTTCATTGACTTGAATTGCACAAAACATTGAAATCTATGCGATTTATTGACTTCGCGTTCACTAACAAAATATAAACAAAAATAGAGCAAGGCTTAAAAGGCTTCCAAGTAAACAATGTTCGAGTAATAAGGTGTAACTTGATGTGAAGCTGAATACATATTATTAGTGTTTTAATAACATTGATGATGATGCATGTAAGCTCAACAAAAAATGGAAATGCGTGCAATTTATTGACTTCGCGTTCACACTAACAAATTATAAACACAAGTAGAGCAAGGCATAAACAGGTTCCAAGTAAACACTGTTCAAATAATTAAGTTTAACCAAATGTGAAGCTTAATACATATTATTAATATTTTAATAACATTGCTGGTGATGTATGTAAGCTCTACAAAACATATGACTAGTGACAAGGCATCGTGATAATAATGATGATAAAAACAACAACAACAATAACAACAACAACAATTTGTGCCAATAAGTAGTGTAACATTAACATTAGATAGCAGGCAGCATAGGGTAAAAGTAAAATAGTCAAGGCACTAGCGAAAAAAATGATTAAACAAATTTCGATGTCTCTTTAAAAATATTGCACATAATCATGTTGATAAAAATATCTCCGGGATACCCTTGTAGTTAAAATAAAGTTTATGTATCCTTTTCTCAACAATTTTTTCATTGTTTTGCATCATATTCCATGCTCACCCTCTCTCTCTTCCACTCTCTCTTTCTCTCTCTCTCTCTCTTCTCTCTCTCTCTCTCTCTCTCTCTCTCTCTCTCTCTCTCTCTCTCTCTCTCTCTCTCTCTCCTTCTCTCTCTCTCTCTCTCTCTCTCTCTCTCTCTCTCTCTCTCTCTCTCTCTCTCTCTCTCTCTCTCTCTTGTCTATTTCTCTATTTTACATTTTGCTGGCTATTCTTTTTCCTGCATTCTTCCACACTCTCCGATATTCATGGAATATGATCTCGCTTTAAGTAAATTCATCGCATATGTCGAATACTCGTTTAACGTCCACGGGGGTAAATCTAAAATAAAATCAACAGAAAGAATAACCAAGGCGAGTTAAATACAGGTGTATTTGCATGAAAACATCAATTAGTAATAGTTCAGCCGCAATCCCAAAATTTAAAACGTTGTGGAGATCTAGCCGTCGGATAGAAATCTCCTAGAGCTTTGAAATTAAATCAACATGTACCGTCACTACCGTAGCTTGTTTATTGTGTTTGGATCAGTCATAGCTTAAACCTGAAGAAAAGTTGTCCAGTTGAAAAGATAACAACTTTTTTAATTGAACATACATTGTATTGCACTAAATAAATAACGCGAAATAAATAATTAAAATTGTTAAACTCAAATTTAATAAAATAGATAAATAAGTAGATAAATTAGCAATAACACCGGTTACAGGACAAAAGGAGAAAGTAGCGAACAAATTATACTAGACTAAACCATTTTTAAGGCCTGAATAAATTTATGCATAAGAATAAGGTTGTCCCAAAACTTAATTTGCGCTTGAAAGTATTAAAAATTAAAATTAAAATTAGGTGGAAAATTATGGGGGAAGTATCTAAATGTATGGATAATGTAATATTGGAAAGCCAACGAACTATCGGATTGTATAACTAAATGAAACTTTGTTTTTCTACCATGTTTTCATTAAAGTATTATCCATTTTACAAAAAATTAACCCCCATAATACACAAATCTTATTTTATCAGTTATCATGCCAAAAAAAAAGAGAGGCGTTGTTGAATCAAACCCCTTCAAAACTATATGTGGCATACAATTCAAGGCATTAATGAATATAAGGTTTGAATCCTCTTTTGTCACAATCAACATCAACGGACAAGTGTGACGCAGCCGTAGGTAGACTGTTCTTCCTACTAGAACTATTGTCGTCACGGGTCAGGTTGTCATAACCTAATTGACCAATGGCTACATCTTCAACATCGACATGGGGTTCTCCAGCACCAGCACAGTCGCTGTGGGATTGAGTTAGAGGGGTTCTAGGGCTGAGTCCGCAGTCAATATGAAGAGGGGTTGTGGCCATTGAACCTCTCAGGTTTGGTCTGGAATGGTGGGCGGATAACTCTTGTTCGGTTGGTTTAACCTCTTTAAGTCCTAGTAAGTTGTTGATGCCATGACTCCATTTGGGTGAAACTTCACTGGATAGAGATGGAGAACTGTCATTGTTACTCTGTTCTCTAATGCGTTGGTCTAGACACATTTTCTTCACCGCATTAATAGGTTTCTCATTCCCGCTAGTTACCATTGTCTCTTTGTGGTCTTGAGCATCAACTTCTCCATCATCTTCACAATCAGCTTTTCTCTTCCTAGGCTGCTCACTGCAAGCTGAATCTCCACAGTTCTTTCCTAGTTGGCCCTCAACGTCACAGCAAACTTTCTTATCGTTGTCGCTAACCTCCAACTTTAACCTCTTGCTACCGTTTTCACTTGAACTTTCCATCCTAGAGTCCACAGACGGGCAGCCTCTGGAGCACTTACAAGCTCTACCTCCTCCTCCTCCTCCTACTCCTCCTCTTCCGGGCACGTCGTCTTCCTCCAGACCCTCTTTCTTGTGCTTGACCCGTCTGTTCTGGAACCAGATCTTGACCTGCTTCTCAGAGAGGTTGAGGCTGGTGGCGATCTCGATGCGGCGAAGACGACTAAGGTACATGTTGGCGCCGAACGCTCGCTCCAGTTCTAGCAGTTGGGTGCTGGTGAACGCTGTGCGCATGCGCTTGGATGACGGAAGATCGTCGGACGGTCCATTCACGCCTGTGAGATCAGATAGGAAGTCACTGGTTAGAGTTTCGTCATCTAAATACGTTTTTGGATTCTTTTTCCTTGTTAAGAGTCAGTTATTTTGATATTTTACGAGTATAATAGATGTTTTTCTTAAAACAAGCTTTGGGCTTTGTCCTACGGTACATGTATTTCCTTTATCTTACCTCTAAGAACTTTCAAGGACTTCTAAAATATAAAAAAAGTCTTTGTTGATGCATGCCACATTATATTGAAAGAAAAGGTATAAGAATAGAGAACAATCCATACCAATGGTACAATTCTGACCAAAAACGCTTAAATGGTTTTGAAATAAATCTTAGACTACATGTATTTCGTTGCCTTCTACTATGTCAGCGGTGGTCTTTCACAGCACGCGAAATCTAGTGCTAGTTAAAAACCAAACGGATACAAATAAAATGAATCGTTAAAATGATCTCCAGTAAACATGGTTAACTAATTGTCTCAAAAATAATTGTTTAAGAATTTTTTTTTGCAAATGTTCCTCGAGAGAGGGAGAAAAATTAAGTAGAAACGTAACAAAAGTGTTCCTTTATTTGAAATGAAGCAGTTTTAAGTCATGAAAGATTAGTGCGAAGAAAAGAAAGATCACTTATCCTTAAAAAAAAATAAACTTAGCATATATATGGAATGTGAGAACTATGCTCTGCTTAGAGTTATAATATAATGCATAAATACATTGCACTGCTGTTTTGTATTTTTTGGGGTTCGTTTTTGTTTTCTTTCTTTTTTTTCAAGTATTGCACATCGCAATTAAAAATTAATTTTCTTTACACACGTTTAAAAAAAAGAAATGTTCAAACTGTGTTAGGGGATTTAGGAATTTCTATAAATTATTGTTGATAAAAAATAATGAATAATGGGATGAACCTTCGATCCGATATTTAATATTAAGAGAACATATCTATTTTTAATTATCTAATTTTAAAACTGGGCGTTGTACAGTTGAAAGTAATTATAATGTAAAAAAAAAGCACGACAAATAACACCTAAGTTTAGAAGCTTCTTCCAGTAACCTGGACATGAAAGAATGAGTTTACAAACATGTAAAAGTTGTCAAACCTTTTGGTCAGAATCGTACTAATAACATTACTATCAATTAAAAGGTTCATTAATTTGACTTGGTTAAAATGGTTTATGGCCTTAGACTGGAACGGATAGGGTATTTTCAAATTATTAAAAAAAACCAACCAGCCTTTGTCGATGAATATATTTAGATAGAAAAAAATTCAAGAATAAATAGACCAACAGATAGATAAATTTATAGAATGTTGGAAAGAAAGATGAAATATAGGCCTACATAGCCAACAGCATAAATTATACATCACATCAGCAGACCGTTAATTATATAACATTTCAGACATAAGAAGGGATAACGCAGGTAGACTACGCAGACTATAAATCAGTTACAAACGACACGAAGACAAGCAGCAATGCAACTTACCAGGCTCCATCTTGGCTGGTTTGGGTTTCTCCATCGCCAGAGGAGAAGGGGACCTGTAGCTGTGCGGGGAAGGCGTCTCTCCTGCAAGTCTTTCCTGCATGTCTTTGTGAGGAACGTGCAAGTCATACCCAACACCGGGAGCGTGATGCCCAAACTGCGAGGCGCTGGACTTGAACGCGGCGGCAACCATGTTGGTCATGATCCCCGCCGGAGAGGACGTTGGAGAGCGCTGGTACAGGCTGCTGTGAGGTTGTCTCAGTGCTTCAGATACGGAAAGATGCGGAGGAGAAGGAGCGTTCCCTAGCCGCTGCGGAGGCGTCATCAAATGGGCAGGAGGAGGATGGTGAGACTGGAGGCCTGCTGTGAATCCATGGCCGGCGGTAGAGGTGCTGATAGACAGGCTTTGGGCAGCGGCTGCAGCAGCAGCAGCATGGGCTAAGCTGTGGTGGTGGTGGTTGTGGTGGTGAGGAGTAGCCCCAGCCCCGTGGACGCATAGAGGATAGCATAGGGCGCCTAGCAGATCAGCGGGGTGTCTTGGGGCGTAGCAGGCGATGCCGGGAGCGGGGATCTGCGGGTGGTGATGGTGCTGCAGATGATCACTGCCAAGATGCCGATGATGATGCCCCTGGTGTTGGTGTGAGATGTCCCTTGGAAGCAAAGCTGTGTGAGACGCCAGTAGGGCTGGGAGGCCTGGGAGATGATCGTGGCCACGCCGGCTGCCGCCTGTGGAACTCTGGTGTCTAGACGTTGCCGGCTTTTTCACGATCAAAGAGTCCACGTAAAAAGACCGAGACATCTCGGAATACTCTGCTAATGTTTAACGTGTGTAATAATGTTAGTGTTCTTTGTACTTGGCAGGAAAATAAGAATAGCGTGTTTTCTTAATTTATAACAAGATCAGTAGTGAGAATTCCAATCAGTAGTGAGAATTCCAAAAATTCCTCCTTCTTTCAAAATCATTAAGTTTGAATCCCCAAATATAAAGCTGCACATCAATTAAAATGATGAGTTAATGTTTAAAATTGTTTTTTTCTCTTTTTAATCTATTTAAAACATGCAATTGAAATTGCGATTTTATATATGTAGTTCCGATATGTGTATAGTGTAACATAGACACATGATCTAGCTAAACCCTACAGCACAGACTAGTAGCAGCTTGTAACCAGGGTAGTCCAGTTTTCGCCCGAGATCACTGTCAGGGTCTCGACCTCTGGCGAACTGCTGGAAACAAGGTTGACACAGTTTTTATATTCTTGCCCTGGTGGCCTCCTCTATTCTCCTGAAATTTAAGTTCTCTGAAATTATCCTCCCCGCCGCCTAAAAGCGCTGTAAAAGAAGAGAAGCCTGGGAGGAGATAGCGTTTTAGTGCTGGGTTCAAAAGGGGAGGGGAGAGGTGAGCACTCGGCTTAGATTTTAGGCATTCGGAAAATGAGCGACTCCGCGCGGGTCGTGGTTGGTTGACGAGGCTTCAGTTGCTACAGAACAGCTAGGCCAGGGGGTAGGAGTCGACGGGGGATGGAATTGTGGGAGGAGTTATGCGGTGATGCCTGCTACCCTTTTTCTATTTTCTCCTTTTTTTTTTCTTTTCAAGAAAATAGAGCTTAAAGCTGAGAGGGTAGAGAGAGAGAGAGAGAGAGAGAGAGAGAGAGAGAGAGAGAGAGAGAGAGAGAGAGAGAGAGATTTTTTGAATTGCAAAAAAAAGGAAAGCTTGGGGGGGGGGATATGAAATACAAACCTCAAGGGCTGAAGAGGGTGTGCGATTCCTTTTCTTGCAAATTTTATTGGTCTATCGATCTTCATTGCTATACTGAAGCCCAGTCAGCAGTCCTGGGGGAAATGCGACATATAGTGTGATGCAGGGAAAGGGGGGGGGGGGGGAGGGGGGGTCCAGAGGTGGAAACAAGG
>RQTK01000076.1:369762-410276 GCA_003991915.1 Elysia chlorotica
AATAATAATAATAATAATAATAATAATAATAATAATAATAATAATAATAATAATAATAATAATAATAATAATAATAATAATATAATCACACATATTTTGGAAAACAGTAGTGTAGTGCTGATCTATGAAAAGTTGTTATTTTTTGTGTCAAACTTAATGTTTTACATTTTTTAATTTACATGAATAAAAAATACTCTATATAGCTGGCGCGAAAAGCAAAGCGCAATATTACATAGAGAGCAAAATGGAAAAAAAGGGAATAAAAAGTCTGCTACGCTCCTATGCCTCGCACTTGCAAATCTTTTGTTTGTTATGGGTGACTAAAGCTCTGCACCCGATCCTCTGTCTGCGACAGTGGAGGAAAGCTTTGAGGGGGAGGAGCGGAGCGTTGGAGCCTAACCTCCACTGATGTCACTGAGTCCCGTTAAAGTGGGTATCATAACAACCAGAGAGAGGGTCTTATGAGGCAGTGCAGCTGTGAGTAGTCGAGAGAGGCTTTTTGGGAAGGGAAAAGGGTGGGGAAAGGTACATGTATACTGTTGTTTGCAAATAAAGTGTTGAAGGAAAGAGTTGTAGTGGCTGGTAGAGGTGCATTCTTTTTTTTTAATCTAATTAATTATTAACCTGCAGGTGTTTCTTTTCTTTTTTTTTAATCGCCGTTTATTTAAAGAAAGCGGTAACCTCGTGAAGAGAGGAAAGAGTAAGACAATATAGAATGCAAAAAGTATTTAGAATGGTATAAAGCCTGTTTTGTTTGCTGCTGTTGACGAATGATTTTGTATGGATAACAAACAATTTTGCACTAATAAGTTTATTTAAAGAGGCGTATTGTTGAAAGACCATCTAAAGCATAAAATAAATTAATAGATACGAAGGTGCTTTACCTGCGTGTGTACACAATTATTGCAAGTGTTACTTCAGGAGGTGGGGTACATTAATAAGAGGTACTAATTCATTTGAACATCCTTCCTCTATTTTCTCATGGATTTTTTGGGGGGACAAAGGCAATTGATTTTGAGACACCCAAAATGGATTTATTTGATATGGGTATACAAATCTAAAAAACATTAAAAATAACAAATAATCACACCCCTCCACAAAACAACAGCAACAACAGCAACACACAAGTTAAAACAAAAGAATACTTATACCCACGCAATAAAATGCGCTTATCAATATAATTAAAATTTTAAAACAAAGTAAAGCCAAATTAAAGGCAGCTAGTTTTACCCAAATAGAACACATTCTCTCCTTAAAATATTTTTAGCATTTTTACTCTTGAGCGCTAGCATGCCCTGCGGTTCTTGAAGTCTTTCATTTTATTACCGACATGTCAAGAAAGATATAATTAAAGGCCATGATCGCTTCGAGCCAGCGTTACGCTATAATGCAACCCGTTGACAAAAGCAGTAAATGGCAAAGAGATTATGCAAATAAAAATATGGCAATTTAACGTTGTTTACGACAAGGGCATTTAGTGGATAATAGTTTCAAAGGGTAGTTTTAACTGCTATGTCTGCACTTTCGGAATATGCTTTTAGCTCGTTACAGGTTTTTGAAGAAATATTTTGAATACGACGTCAGCAATCAAAACGCTGTTTGCAAGTATTGCGAAAAGGCATATGAAAAAAGTTAATGCACTTATAAGTAGCTTTGAATCCTAACAAAGAGAAACAATCTAAGATGTTGACGTTCATTGTACCTAGCCTTTTTATTAATTCTAAATAATTGGCAACATTTTTATATCATGTTTAATTTAAGTGTCATATTTTACAAAAACAAATAAACAGGAATTGTAATAAGCATTTTTATGTAATGAAAGGCGTGCTGAAAGACAACCCATCTAGAAAGCTCCCCCTACTGTTAACGCCTCGATTTCAACGGTTTCAAAAGCCGTGTAAAAAGATACGCGTATGGGAAAAGATAAATATACCTACACTTTAAAATTCAAACAAAAATTAATTAAATAAAATGAAAAAAAAAAATGAAACGCGCGTTGGAAGATCAGAGTTAAGAGAAAAAAAAAAACCAACGCCCGTAACCTGGAACGCTCTCGGTTCAACCAACTACCGAATCCAGGCGTACGAATCGAATATCGGTTGGGTCGACCACAAATTTTTCACTCGGGCGATTACTCTTCGCACAGTTATACTGCTCACGTTTCGATAAAATATTATTGGATATAGCACATGAAACTATACCAATAGCTAGCATGGTGTACGAAAAGTACGGATACATTAAACGTCTTGTTACACACCACCACTCCTTGCCATGCCAAGAGGTATTTCTGCTTTGCGCACCCACATGCATGCATGCAGCTGGTAACACAAAACAACGCAACGAGCCTCTCTCTCTCTCACCCCCTCTCACTCACACATGTATTCAAGTGAAGCCCTCACTCGCCTTGACATGCTGAATAGACAGTGTGCGCATGTTGACAACACTCCATTGAATTCTGGGACGGTGCCGGGAGTTCAAAATTATGGCGGGAAATCTTTGCCTGCTTGCTGCAAAGATGTTGGTGTACATCTCCGGCTCTGTTGACCAGACTTTAACCGTATTTTCTTTGGTGATTGCTAAAAAACATCTACAGAAAATCAACCTGTCTATTTAATTCTTTAGAAACAGATAATAAGTCTATTTAAAGTCATTTAAAGGCTCGCAAAGAAGGACAAACAGAAGTTGTTTGATCCAAGCTTCCAATAGAGTTGCATTGTCCGCACACATGGTATCCATAGCATAAACCAAAGGCTATGAAATAGAATTTGAAACTGCTTCAAATTAAATCGTGATTAATGAAATATCTAACAAACAGTATCATTTGCACAACATTTCATATAGTCTAATATTTTGCAAAACACTCTTTGCTAAGTGGTTTCTAAAGTATGCCTTCACAAGAAGAAGCAAACATGTGGTCCTATGTTCGATATATCACCATGTATGTTAAAATTACTCTTAACATTTGCATGTCTTAAAGTTTGAGTAGGGTTTAAATCAAATTTTGTATGCACATCAGCGAATCGCTATAAACCTGACATAGACCTAATCATCGCCAGAGGAGACCACATTTTGTGTGAGCTTAAAATCAATCAATCCTTTTTTCATCAACTTTCTGCCTACCCCGCTACATCGTAAAAACTTTATCGTAATCCATCTTATTCTTTTCTTTTTACTCATCGGTTGACTGCAATCTGAGGCTGGCTGAATATCGAAAACATTGTTTTGCATAACTCATGGCTTCTCTACCCGCCTCGCCTTTCTCATATTAACATCATTTTGTTTGTCTATTGCAATCATAAAGAAGCAACCTCTCCCCACTTTAGATCACTTCTGTTTTTTGTCTCAACTGCATTCACTCACAAAGCTAACAATGAAACTGCATGAAGACAATGTAGGATGAATAATTCATGCGCAAATTATAACGGTTCCTTTCTACAGCCCGAAGGTTTGGAAACCCGTTACACCCGTCTTCAGCTCGTCAAAGATGCTGGGGTTTTAATAATTCCATGGACGGCATTCTCCCTATTTATCTTCACATAAAAACAAAACTGAAGCATTGTCCTAGAAACGCGTGTTTGTTTTGTTGCAGAGGGCCTGCTAGTCTGTAGAAGGTACAGCCCGACAGGAGATCGTTAGGAAGCAGGTTGTGTCCCTCGCTCCAGACCGACGCATTTCTCTCTTTTTTTCTGCTTATCTCAAATTTTCTGTTGTGGTAATGATAATAACGAGCTAAGCATCTGCATAGCACCAGCAGGTGATGCTCAGCACAACACAGGGCCTAACATTGAAATGGCTTCTGCAGTCTTTTTCCTACCCATTGTGCTAACATTGAGAAGAATGCCCACCATAAAGACCAAGAATCCATGTTGTTTGAATCGGTGGCACGTGCGATTCAGAAGAACAACTGCCCGTTGCGATCTCCCCCATCAGTTCTGTTGTTCAGAGTTCCGTTAACTGCACAAATTGCCAGGCTTTTTTGTCTCCCATGCACTCGAATCTTTGCCTGCAATCTTGAATGTTTTTTCAATAACGGGAGCGCTGAGACAATAGCTTCAAACTAAAGCTCATTGCCCGCCGACGACTTTTAACTGAAGACTGTAAACAGAGAAGAGGGGCACGTGCGCCTGTTAGCCTATTCTATATTCTCTTTGTGTAGGCAACATATTCAGGACTTGTTCTTGCCTATTTCCCACCCATCACACCCTGATACTTCCTTCGAAGTTGGGTAACATCCCTCTAATTGAATAATGCAAAAAAATAATCACCTTTTCAATTTCTTTTCTTTGCCACGGCCAGCTTACACAAACCGAATGGCTCTGTAGCCAGGCACCCTCGTGGCAACCACAAAGGGTGTCTTGTTTTTTAAAATCTATCGCCTTGATGCTGAAAATGAGATCATATATTCCATTTGATGTTTCCAGGGAATTGCCACTGAAATGGGCAGTGAACGATGATTTGCTCGCTCTTGGAGATTTGTGCCTGAGGGTCCATCTGTCAATATCCACGAAGCGCATGCGCGGATCATGGGGACTTGGACAATGTCGACAGCAGTAACTTAGACAACAATCTTAAGAAGAGATTTCTAAATGTACCCTGGGCGTCGATGGCACATTATTAAGTCAGCATGAGGTGCCACAAAATAGGTTTAATTATGGGACCCATGAATATATTAGGCCTTGAAGAACATGTGCCGTGAAGATGTCGACGAAGAAGGCTGCTGGGAGATATCTAAAAGGTCGCAACGAAACAAGATAAATGCGGAACAGAGACAACAGTGATTGCTGAATCAAACATGCAGTGTCAATTGAATTGATGTCATCTTTGCAAGCGACTGGTCATTATAAAAAATTGTATAATCACTTTTATGACAGTTATCCATTAAGCAGTGTGGAAATAAGCATGTGGCCAAAAAGGGATAGAGCGGGCAATAACAGAATAAATTTTAATTCTTTTCTTCAACGAGAAAAACAAAAGCACACATATTCTAATTCTATTCATCTTTCTCTTTATCTTGTTTGTCCAAGTAATTGTACATAGAACACAAGGTTCGTGTTGACCTATTCCTGGGGAACATTATGAAGTCCCACTTATTCAAGGACACATATGGTATTCTTTTTAACAAATTAGTTGCTCAAAATGCTTTTAAAAATACGTTAACTCTTTAACATACACTATTTACTAAGCAGTAAATATTGGGGTATCAATGTAATTAAAATTCCCATAAATCATAGACAGCTCAGAACTTTTAAAACCTATCTATCAATCTATCAATCTATCTATCTATCTATCTATCTATCTATCTATCTATCTATCTATCTATCTATCTATCTATCTATCTATCTATCGAGAGAGAGAGAGAGACAGAGACAGAGACAGACAGAGACAGACAGAGAGACAGATAGAAAAGAGGGACAAATAGACAGACATATAGAGACAGAGACAGACAAACAGACAGATAGAGAGACATACAGAGATTCAGAGTGAGATAGAGATTCAGAGAGAGAGAAAGAGAGAGAGATAGATAGAGAGAGAGCAAGAGAGAGTCTGAGAGAGAGAATGAAATTAGAGAGAGAGAGAGAGAAGAAAGAGATAGATAGGAGATGGAGGGAGAGTGAAAGTGTGTGTGTGTGAGAGAGAGAGAGAGAGAGAGAGAGAGAGAGAGAGAGAGAGAGAGAGCGAAATCCAAAACTCTCCTAATTTAAAGTCTTATGCGACGACCTACTTTTTTTCTATAATTTTTTTCTTTATTTATGTTTGCAGGTTTTATTTGATGGATATATCCGCCAGTTCATTAATGTATGCAACATTTCATTGTTTTTACATTAACCTTTATTTTAAAGGTGTTGTAGTGAAAATAGTTTTAATTATGTCAAACAAAAGGAAATATTTGCTTCTATTTATCCAAATTTGAGATCCTCCAATTGCTTCATGAAGGTCCACTGGATACCAGCCCTTTGGCCTGGTGTAGACTGCTTCATAACCCAGTTAACCACCATATGGAAGATCGTTGGCAAGAGCAAGTAACCCTGGCGGACACCACTTAACATCCGTCGTGGATGACTTCACAAGTGACGTCTTCATAAAGAACTCTTGTCAGTATAAAGACTAAATTTAAAAACTACACTGATGATATAGATTACGAATATAAATGGCCAAAATCTGTAAATTATTTATCTTTAAAGAATAAATCAATTGCAATAGAATGCGTTGTTACAATGACAATGACAATGAATGCAATTAATACACACGTTTTAATTTGACAATATTTCATCGTCATTATCATTAAGAAGAAAAAATAACTTTTAAAGGTTTAGTAAAAAAAAGACACTTATTTTGCTTCTGACCCATTAACACTTATTTTGGTTCTGACCCATTCTCATGAGAATTAAAATTGAAAAAAAACAACAACTATGTAGTAACGCTTTCTTAAATCATATTCACGTCGTAGAGAAAACAAAGAAGATTTCAACTGACTTGGCAAAAACGATCAACAATATCAAAAAAATTATCTATTATATAAAGTAAAACTATCTACATAGGTTTCACAAGTTCATTTCACCTATACTCCTGCTTGTAATTCTGTAAGCTGCATTTTTCTGTTGAGAATCAGCAACGAAGTATTTAATATGTTCCACGTTATACTGCATCAGTCCAACAGTGTACTACATTTTACCGAACTAAATTAACTTAACGCCCGTGCTTCGTGTTTGTCCCTCTCGACAGGAAGAAAACACAAGTTGCTGCGGGCGTTAGTAAGAAGTCAGCCTAATTCCAGAGATTTCTTCGCAGGTTAACAATTCGCTACGGGAGTCCATTGAGTTTTTTTTTAAGCTACAGCACAAGTCTTTGATTTCAAGTTCAATAAAGATTTTCTGTTTAATCCCCTTAGTAAACATAACTTTAACTTGTATGACGCGCATCCATTTGACATGACTATACAGATGTCAAGATGGCACAGCAAGCATCTTACGAATACAATTCCTCACTTCAATTCTATGATGTCCTATCTTCTTTCCGAAATTCTAAAAGAATTAGAGTAGTTTAGAAATGAAATAGAACATTTTACAACTAATGTGACGGATTATTTGGCCTGAATTAAAAACCAGTATGACTTCAGGGCTGATAATTTTCACACCTTGTTGGCCTAAATTTATCAACCGCACAGTGTGAGGTACGGTGGAGCATAATATCTAGATCTAGATTAAGGCAAATAAACTGCTGCCATGAATTCATATATGGGATAATTATAATAATAATTATACTAATCTGAAAGCATATTTTTATAGAAAAAAAAATTAACGAAACACTGTGATTAAGTTTTATTTCATGTTAGCAAAACATAAATATAAACGTTCTTTCAAATAGTAATGAAATAAAATTACTGATTTAACATTAAACTTATGAATATATATACTATAGATAAAAAAAATCGTAACCGCGACAGATATAAATTTCTTTTTGATATTACATAAAACCAAATTTATTTAGACCATCTAGGACATTCAATTAAAAACTCTTTTTACCAGAGGTCTCTAAGTTAGGTAAACATTGAATATAATGACTGTAAGGGTTTCTTTCATCAACCATTCAGATTAGAAAAAATGCACTTATAAGTAAGTAACACAAATTAAAAATACCGTTTGTACAATCAGGAAAATCAGAAATCCTTCTGGCGATAGGATTTTAAACTCATTCATGCTAAAAGATTAAAAAACTGTCGTGTTGTACCAGTGCTTTACAGTATTTAAAGTAAAACTTAAATCATTTCACCTGCAGTCTGAGTAGACCGTCATTTTACTTATTTGAAAAGTAATTATCCGCACCAGAAGATATTTTGTAACCCATTAATTTGTAACAAAAAAAAATTCATTTCTCTGAGTTATCCTTCAGTGTCTAGTTCCAACCCGATTCAAAACTCCACCATCAAAGTATTCATTGATCAAAAAAGTAATTTAAAACCGGAATACAACGATTTGTCAAAAAACCTGCTTCTGTGTTAAACATTGTCTTGAGTCATTAGGTTCTTCCGAGCGCTCTTTAGACAATAGAGCATAGCCGTATTAAGGATGGAGAGGTTCCGAGACAATGCTTTAGTATTTTCATGGGCACATGAGATGTTACGGTTTCTGCTTTGACTAAATCAGAATAAAATTGTAGTCTGTTGAAAACCAAAACTGTTGTTCTGTTGTTGTCGGTTCCTTTGTTACATTCAGGAGTGCCAAACTGCCGATCTGCTTTACACGTCAAGAGTTTTGTCCTCATACACTGCTAAGTAGAGTGGGGTGCAAGAACGTAGTTTTAACCCTGTGTGTGTATGTGTGATAGAAAGATACGAACAAAATATCGAGGAGAAAAGAGGGAGAGAGATAGATAGATAGACAAAGCGAAAGAGAGAAAGGAATCGATAGATAGAGAGAGCGTGAGAGTAGAAGTAGCGAGGGGAAAATAAAAGAGACTAATAAAGGAGAAACATCATTTTGTTTGTATAAACTTTTAAAGGCATACACTGGAGCTTGAACACGTTTTAAACCGAGGCATGTGAGAGGAGGTGAGTACCTAAATGAAAGAAGTAGTAGCGGACAAGTGGAAAATAGGAGGAGCCACTTAGCATTGTATTTTACGCCGCTAAACACTCGCTATCGCACTGAACAGATTTTTTAAAGCTGTTTTTTTTCCTCCGTAGACCAGCCTCTCAAGTGCATGTCCACGAGGCGAACTCATTACTGACAAACCATTTGTCAAATCAGTCATTCTTTTGGGCGTTTTTTAACATTAGAAATGTCTCTGATAAATTCCCAAATTACCCGAAGCGTTTGTTGTAGTGTTGTTCAAAACTTTGAATCTAGGACGGCGGTCGCGTTGAGAGGGCATAACGCAAGCCCAAGGGGTCGTTGTGTGTTATGTTGATACAATTGGTTTCAGCTTTTGATACAAGTGATTTTGTTTTAATACTATTAAAGCCAATGATTGGAGTTCTAGTTTGAAAGCTTTGTTGTAATATGGCGACATACTGATTCGAGTAGTAATGCAAACATCACCAGATCTCTGCTTAAGAGTAAGCAGTTGTTATTTTTTTATATCTAATTTGAAAACATTTCTTTTGTAGTACTACACTTAAATTAGTAAAAATCGTACGCATGATACTTGGAATTGGATTAGACTGCATTGAAATGCCGGTCTCGCTTTCTCCCATTTATTTAACTAGAATGTAAAATTAGCTTTATTTTGAAGTTAAAGAAGCTGCTTGTTATGCCATTGAATAAGATGCCCATTTTTGCAAAGTTATAATTCACCAAGTCTGTGCCTTTAACTTAAGTCTTCCGCAGATTCCGTATTCCAGAGAGTCTGACTGAACGTATCCCAAAACAAATTTCACAATTAAGGTTAAAGAATCATCAAAGTCAGAGTTCATATATCTTGCTTTTGTGTCTCAACAGAGATTTCTATAGAATTCTGTGCCTTTTTAAACTTTGTCTTCCCATCTTTGGCGATCATTCAGACTTTTAAGTCATTTCCAAGGGCATCTCTAACACGTGCGATCTCCAGGGGTCCTCACAAGAGAAACACAATACCCAGGCTTACCCCATGAAAATATTCAGAGGACGTCGATGATGAAACACAATACAGTCACAGGCGGCGGTTCTCACATTAGAAACCCTGCTGGAGATCGCAAAGTTCCTTCTTAAATGTCTTGAGTTTATCAATATTTCAAAAAAGCCGGTGCATTTCCCCCCTAATTTTAGTTCGGGGAGGATTATAGGTCGCAGTCTAAAAAGCTCTTTAAAGTTGTATATTTTATTTATGAACAGTCAAGGAAGTTAGAATCTGACCTTATTACAAAATATGGTTCATAGCTTTATGACGCACTTCTAACATTAAACTATAATTATATCCATGATAATTTCGTCTTCTTTTCTTAAGTAATGACAAATGCTATCTGTAGAACTACAGCTCATAGAAATCAACACTTATCGCAATACAGTTGTCATCATCGTCACATCATCACGATATTCTCTAATACTTGGCATAAAACTTCGATGGCAAAAAATACTAGTTTTAATTAACACACACGTTGTGTTTTTTAGATGATTCGTCGGTTTCCATTAAGAGCCTCCATGTATTTAGTAATAATTCAGGTCATATTAAGACTTAAACAATTACAATAAAATTTGCATTTGAATTATAATTTTTTCTGCAACACAACCTTTGGCTAAAGTTATGATAGATTCCCTTTGAAATTTATTGATATGTAACTTTATTTCAATAAGATAGAAAAGATGCACAGTTTTTCATGATTGAATTTGGTAACAAAAACAAACCCCAAAAATGTTTTTGTTGAACTTAAATGATCTTCAAGCCATATCTTCACAAAAAAAACGTACAATCACCATAGTACCTCTTTCTTTTAAATTTCGTTTGAGTCGTGACATTACACTTGCTTATATAAACCCTCAATCTTGAATGGAGCAAACAAAATACATGATTGTAATAAGCAAACAATCAGGAATCTAATAAAGTCAACATGTCTTCGATCAAGAGAAGGTCAAATCTGTTAGCGGATCAATGTTCTAGGACCAATCATTTATACAAGGAAATATAATTACATGTATTCCTCCCGCTTCCAAATGAAAGAACCCATAATCAACGTGCATACTAAAAACAAAGTATGAGAAACCTTTAATTATCCAATCTTTTTAGCTGAAAATTGGAATACCGCCTTCCTGCCAACATACCATCCATCAATGTCAAGCCATGTCCGCTCGACCCCCTCCCCTTCCCCCTTTCCACCCAACGTTTTCTCGCCGTTGTATTCTATCTCGTTCACTAGCCTCTCTCCACCCTCATCTCGTCCATTCCAACACTGTGTTCAAGTTCCTTGCTCACCCTTATATTAAATGTCACCATGTAGAAGACAGGACCCGAAGAGGCCACGGGTGTTCACCACGGCGTCAGGGAACTCTGTGATATGAGGACGGTGGTGATTGGACCGGGGAGGGAGGATTTTAGGGGGTAGAGCTCCTCACTGACGGACGAAAGAAGGAAGAAATAATTGTAGCAAAGGAAAGGAGTTTTTGCTGTCACTGCATCCAGGAGAGGGCAGAAGCTGGCCAAATAGTTTTGAAAGCAGCTAACAGTTTTATTGCCCAAACCAGCATTATATGCGGGGGTGTCAAATTACAAGTACTTCATTGGATGCCGTCGTGTTATTTGCCTTGCATTGCCTGTCATCAGCCCACTGCTCACTTTGCTAACTCTTCAACTCTCCACGGTTAAGAATATGCATAGAGCATAAGGGGTAAAACCCCAACAAAAGCAATAATGTCAAACACGCAAAAAGGAGAACAGAAGAAAACCAGCATATCTCTTTATTTAAAACTGACTTTTAGAATACCTCATGTGTGTGTGTGTGTGTTTAACCCTCTTTGGTATGAGGGGTGGCGTCTGCTTTCTAACCGTTCTCTACCGATCCCTCTATTTCTCTTTTCTCCTCTATTTCTATTATTATTATTTTTTTTTAATTCGTAACTTTTCTACACACGGTCAGAGAAAGACTGTAAACTCTAGTAGAAAAAATACTCCAACATTGGTAATTCTTTAACTCTTCGCTACAACGCACTAGTTGAACCGTTTGTAAACAAGATGCTCTTTTTTTTACGCAAGATTCAATCAGCTTTAATAAACCACTAGAGACTACTGGCGAGCGCCTGCAACAAAATCAGTTTGTCAACTGATGAATATTAAAAAGACACTGTCGCAAGACGGCCCGTCACAATGTCACGTGACCGGAACACACGACAACAGAGCAACACTGGGGATTAAATCCAAAGACCACCATACGACCAGGACCGAATGATACGGGTCAAATAAAAGCCAATGACAGGTTTTCAATCCGTTACTAAATAATTAAAAGTGATCGTTGGTCCTGTTAGAGATATGCAAGCAAAACAAAGATTTTAAATTTGTAATGAAAACTTTGTGGTTTCTGCTCATGCTACGCTCAGTATCATTGGAGTTGATGGTGGAGTCTCTTCCTGTTTATGAAGAACACGACGTTAATAATTTAGACGAGTGCGGTGCATGTTACAATGAAAAATTAATGTTTACATCAAACAAAACAAACAAAAAGTTGTTTAACAACAAAGATTTCTATGCAGACGGGTATCATTACGGTATCCCTTTCCGTTGCCCTTTGTTTCCATTTTAGAAACTGAAGTATCTATGCAGTATTTAAAATTTGCTGGCAAACTTAACAATTTAAGATTATTGTTCGTGCGTATATGGCTACCTCCGTTTCATGTAAGCCCCATCCCCCCTATATTTTGTGTGTGTGTTACATAACCGTGACGATTGTTCGATTTGTCGCAAGAATGCTCTTTCCACGTGTTCTCTGTGAGGACTCATATGTCTCGGTGGTTATTGTTTCGCGTGAATGGAGACAGGAGATGAAAGAGAATTAGTGCAAGTTGCAGGTGACTGACGAACAAATGCTCTGCTAAAACATATTTTGACTCCTTCGCCAGCTTTTACTTTTTCTCAATGCCATTTTTCTCCGCTCACCTACTGTTTGATTTTGCTGTTTCTACACTCCCTCTACCATACCATATAAAAACAACAGAAAAAGAAAACCGATAATAAAACACACAAAACCCCCTCCAAACGATAACTTAAAAAAACCCACAAGGTATAACGAAAAACAAAGAGACCAACAAAAAACATATCGCCAACACACACACACACACACACACACACACCAATATAAAAAAGGAAGCGAAAGAAATACAACATAGAAATGGTTAGTATAGTATACATACAAGCAATCATTTAAACGTGGCTGTTCTTAAATATTTTTTGAATTTATGTTTTGCCTAAACTCTAAAATGCTATCTTTTACATACTATGACCCCTAGTCCTACGGAAGGAAATTTAATATTCATAAACACTTAGTTATGTTATATAGCTTTTTCTTTTGCTGACTGACAAACTTGTGAAAACGTTATTAATGAAAAAGTAAGAAATGTAACCGCAAAATAAGAAAAAATATACTCAATGATGTGATATGCTAAAGGTTGCTCATACTTTTTATTGTTGACTAGAACTATTATAAATTTCAACTAGGTAATATATTTATATTTTTGTACATTTTTATTTGACTGTGTTCTATTAACGATCCTTGCAGTTTAATGACAACATCATATCCTACAAATTGACTTTTTTCTCGAAATGTAGATCTGTCGTTGCAAGTCCCCTAACAAATGCAACCTAGCCACGGCTTCCTTAGACTATTTAATACAGTTGATAGATGGTATGGTGCAGAATATCAATGATTTACGTGAAAAAATGTTCTTTCCTGGATGGAAAAAAGGTTAATCTCTTAGGTTTCCAAGGTGACTTCTAAACAGAGACAATAGTTATATATGTCCGACGGTGGAAACGCACGTGGAATCTTTAGAATAGACGCCCGAAGCTTTGTCCATTACACCCAACGCTGTATGGCGGAAATAAACAAAAAAAAACAACTAAATTTTCTATAATGAGACTAAAAATGTAATGCTGTAGTCATTGCAGAAAATGGTTTTGCGACAAGGTCCGTATCCATGTGTGAAATCTCATAAAATGTCCATAATTTATACTTCGAAATGTAGATACTTATTTCCATAATTATAATTGTGGGCCTACAGTACGCGATTTTCAGTTACATGTACTCTGCAAAATCGTGTAGCTAGTTCGTGGAAATGTAATAAACTTTTCCAGGAAACTTATTTCTTGAGTGAGAAAATTGATACAATAGATCTTGAGTGTTCAGATCTCTTTAAGTACCCTTTAAACATTACATTTAATATGGACAATTACAAAGAGTCTAGAAGTCTTGTCCTAATTAAATTTGTACATATTTTACCTATGGACGCCTTACATATTGTCATCGTTTTCGCTATTGGCCATGTTATCGCAAGACCTTATAAAAGATCAATTACAAAGCCACAAAGCCCAACGTCGCTACTAAAATCCTTGGTCCGTTTTACGCCCGTCCCCAAATTTTCCGAAGGCTCCTTATTGGGACAAAAGCAGCAGATAAATTTCGAACCTCCGACCTTCTGCTTGTCATGCCAAAGCGCTAACCGGCTGAGCTACCTGTGCCACTGTTGGGGATTAGCTACACACGTTCCACTTTTCCCCAATGCGATCATTCCTAAGATTTCAGGAGGACCCAATATCAGCTAGAGTGCCACAACAAGCTATGTTTGACCCAGACAAGTGGATAAAAGGACTTACACTTCAGATGACAACTGGATTTGCCGCAGTTGTAAATTAGCACACTCGGGGTTTCAACAGAGGTGTAAATTTATCAATAGGAGGGACGGAGAATAAATGTACACGAACCCCTTGTGGTTAAGTGCTCTTCTAACGAGATCATTCGTGCCGTATCGCCGAGCTGTAAACTCTGGTTTAAATTGGCTTAAACGAGACTTAGCTCAAGAACCCTGGATACTTGACAAGAAATCACATGTATTATTTACGCTTATCTTAAAACTAAAGACATGATGCCAGAGCATGAGCTATGATTGGTTACCTGTATTCAGTTGGGGAAGATTAATCTTATTGATATCAGTGCAGCTGTAAAACAATGGTTGGCGTTAGTATTTTTTTTATTGTTGTTAAGCGTCCAACGCCAGCACTGCGTAGGTTACATGTGGACGGATCCTTAGACTAACGGCTATTAGTTTTACGTGCTGCCACAGAGAGACGGTGCGAAGATACCTGGTCTACACTATAAGCCGATCAAATTATGACACCGAGGTTGTCTTTAGAGACATACTTAAATAATTGGAATAATGATAATTTATTTTGTATAATGTCATTCTACATCTTTAAATATATAACATAGTTTCACTTCTCGGTGATTCAAGATTAAAAAACACTCAACAGAAAATAAAACAACATGATAAAACAAACAGAAAAAAGGGAAAAAATGAATATTTTAACACGTAAAGTAAACTAAAGAAGCAATATCAATTAATGTTAGCATTTCTGATTGTTTTAATACAAAAATTAAGGGAAAAAATATTTTCTAGGATTCCCAATACACCTCCATAATATTATTTGATCGCATCTACCTCTACCTGCCAAGAAACATCACTGTGACTTCAAAGCAGGCGCCTATCTGGTATTTTTCTGACCCGAGTTCCGGCTCATGGCATGTCTCTGACTCTCTCTGCTCGAGCAATCGTGACAACTTTCATGTCAACCCAGGGGGAACTTCGTGGGACTGTGACCGGGAACTTCCGATGATACGGCCGTAGGCCTGGGAGCCATTGTAGGCCATGTTCAGACACCGCCCTGAACACACTGTCGATACATGCTCAGTCAGGCTATCGTTTTGCCGAATATCACAAAATGTCAAATACCCATTTGGATCATTGCTCTTGAAATAGCTTGTTGATGGGTCTACAAACGGTTATATCAAAAGCTATTTAAACTTTCAAAAAATGGTGTTCTGGTTCTCGATGAATAATTTATGACATGTTAATCTTCGACATTCAAAATCGTCTTGTTTATGACAATAAAAATCAAATTTCGTGCGTGAAAACAGGCTATAAATGCATCACTATTAATTTCTAAGTGAAAACCACGTTATTTATACTGTAGTATCAGGGAGTTATAGACATTTATAATTACTCAACGTTCAAATTTTGCACACCAAAGTGCTACCTTTAGTTGTAATAAGTAGGGTTTTTTTCCAGTTTCCATAATCCACTTTCGCAATAAGCGAACAGTGATAAATGTTCTGCAGTTGCTTTACCTATCAGCAGTCTGGTGACGGTAGCACCAGCACTAGATCTAGCACCAACCACAGAGGCAGAACGGGTAGCTAAAGAGGACTTGCGATTATGGACCTATCATGAAAACGAGGACGATAGGTACAGAAATCTCCACCGACTCTCGATCATAGATAGCTATATCCTTAACTTGCGGAGTCAATAAATGATCAGAAAACATCATGTCTAAGGAGTTAGCCCAAAAGTAAGACAACTTGGTCTCCCAATTGGGAGATCCCCGGTTCGAAACACAAGATCGATCCAAAAGTTTATTTGTCCAATTTTGTCCCCAATCGGTTGAGTCGGTGTCAGTGTTATGGTGGCAAACCGAGACAGAAGTCCATGGGTGGGTGCACAAAGAAGATGTACTAGTAGCTCACAACGTCGTAACAATACAAAAAAGAAGGCTTACGACGAGACGTAAGCTGCGCCATGTTTACGCATTTTACGCCAGGTCTCTTCGCACGGTCTCTGTGTGGCAGCACGTAAAATTGTCAGACGTTTTTCTTAGGGTACAACCACAATAACAGCTTACATAGTCCTGACGTTGGACGTTAAACCAGCTCAACAGGACTCAAGATCTCCCAGCATTACTTGTTTACTTGTGCATGCGTACGTTTAAGTCTTGGGGCCCGTCCACAAAATATCCTATGACGTTGAACCTTAAGGGAATAAGCAAGTAAGCGACCAACCAAAAGGCCTCATTCTGATATATCTTATCGTCCCGTGTATCGCAAAGCCTATAACATTGTGGACGGGTGTCGGCAGCGCTGAGTCCAGCGACCCACTGACTACATGCCGACAGATCCAAGCAAACTTTCCCTGAGAGCGTAGTGATAACCCAGGCTTGGCCGGCTCACCTTGCTAGTCCCTGTGTCAACAGAGGCAGCTCCTAGTCCTCGAACCCCCAGGAATTCTCATCTGTTCTTTTATTCTCTCTATTCTGGTTTCGTCGAGGTATATGGAGATATACACTTCATTAGTCAGTCTCTCTGATTCTCTTTTTCTCTTTAACTCTTTATTTTTTCTCTCCTTCTCTCTCTCTCTCTCTCTCTCTCTCGTCATCTCTCTCTTCTTTTCTCTTCCCCTCTCTCTCTCTCTTTTCAGCTCTCTTCTTCTCTCTATCTCTTTCTCTCTATATCTCTCTCTTCAGCTCTCTCTTCTTTCTTTTCCTCTTTCTCGCTCTCTCTCATCATCTCTCTGCCTTTTTCTTTTCATCTATAAATTTTGATTTTTTTTTATATCTTTACCTGATCGAGTGTCTGATTGCCTGTCTTAAGTATCTATCTGTTTGTTTGTCTTAAACCTGTCTCCACATAAGCATTCATTCATGGGTACCACGATTACATAATAAAATTGCATGGTGTTGAAACCCTTCCTCTGGCCAAACATAGCAAATAAAGATTGAATTAAAACACCCATGCTAAATATCACCTATAAGTTAAACTGATATTTTAAAAAAAACAACTACCGGAATATTTTTGAAATCCTGTAGTAAAAAGGCGGCTTTTGTGACGGCTGCTAAGTTTGATCCTTAACGTCCAAGCTCAATACTTACTGGGCTACATTGTGGGAGGGCCCCAAGACTAACATCCTTAAAAAAAGTAAAAGCCCGATTACTTTGTACCTAATTGCGTATTTACAGCCATACATGTTTAAGTGATAACGTATATTTTCGAGCCAGTTATATCAATTTTGAATTTATTTCAAGACCCTATAATTGTTTTAGCAAGTTTAAAACCGATTTTTTTGTCGAAAATTGATTTGCTTAAACTGTGCGAGTGATATAATATTATTGAAAAAACATTTTTTTTTAGCAAAATAGATCTTTATAATGTTAAAGTTCACTATGCGTTTCTGTAACATAGAGGTTGCTTCTTGACACAGTGTTGTCTAAATACAGAATTGCATTGAAGTTTCCGTATTTCGAAGTAAAAAAGATTAAAGATCAACGCCACATTTTTTATTTTTCAAATCAAATTTTGTTTTTAAAATTGTCGCTTCCCTTCTCGTTCATCCATTTCATTTTAACCCCATTATTCTCTCCATTATAATCTTTGTATTGTATTAACTCCTTATTTACCCACATAAGCATTCTATTTGGATTTCGTAATACAAATGCATAGTTCTGCAATATTTCCTTTTGCGAAACGTGTTATTGTTAGACATAGCAAAAGAAAATTCATAACCTGCAGTTGTATCGCATTAAAACACCCATGCTAAATATCACCGACAAGTTATAGATATTAAAAAAAAACCCAAAACCGAAATATTTTTGAAATCCTGTAGTAAAAAGGCGGCTCTCTTGACGGCTGCTAATTTTGTTTCTTAACGTCCAAGTTTAGCACCTACTGGGCTATATTGTGGGAGGGTCCCAAGACTAACATCCTTAAATTTTAGGTGGTACCATACAGAGTCAGAAACTTATGTCTCAGTCGATCACATTATTGACACCTACCAAACCAGTAAGCGACAAATATTTTTTGCACAAACGTGCAATCGTAAATTGCTATAAGCTTTACGGCATACATTATTGTACATTTTTGTCACTTGGTGTATGTTTGTCTATTGCAAAGTTTTGTGGCTTCCGGATTTAATGGTCGTCTTTTGTTCGATTTGTATGATTTCCACAATCCATGATAGCGAGTAACTCAGAGGGACTTAGTAAATTAATAGTATTAATACCCTAGCCACTGTATTGACTTCTCTTGTCAGGAGCGTAGTGGTCTAGTGGTGCAGACCATGCTCTCTCTTAGTGTCCAGAAGATTGTGTGCCAGCGAATCTACAAATTAAGTTTTTCATTCCCACAAAGCGCAATCATTTTTCAGCCATTTACAATTATAGCCTTCTTTTAACCACTGTGGACAAAAACCTTAAATTCAGGCTCTACTTAAGAATCAAACAGGGACCATGCGAATGAAAGCCTCAGCACTCTGCCACTTGAGCCAACTCGGGATATCAAAAATGGCTTGAAGACATGCGCCTTCTGGTCAGTTAAAGTGATCTATGAGAGAGCCAGTGTGAAAGTTGTCAACGGGCAGCCTTTAAACGACTGTTACTCCACAGTCGCACAGGGGAAAGAGAGATATCAAAGATAAAGACAGGAAACCCCGTGCTTTCCGTTTATATTAGCCCTGCTACTTGACAGTCACTGGTGATTCAAGAATCTATTACCAAGGACTTAGAGCTTTCTCCGATGCTTTCCGTCAATGAAGCTCGCAGAGTCTTTAGCTGAGAATTAAATGGATCTAAATCATTAGACTTAACCTGAGTGTTTGGAAGCGCAGAGCTTAGCACTAGCTGCTTTTGCAGTAAGATAGTATACAACAAGATATTTCAGGCGTGCTTGGTTTTGTACATCAAGCAATTGAAATTAGGCACAGGTTATCAGGACTGATCAAAAGGTATGTTTATGACATTTTCTACATGCCGTATTCTGCTATTTTAATTTTAGATCTTTAGATTTAATTTAAATGCCAGAGAAAAATTAAAATAGGGTTTCTGACAGAACTATAACATTAAAATTTTCTAAAATGACAATTATCCAAATAATTAAAATCACCTGGTGTTCATATCGCTAGTTTCTGCTGTTTTGAATGACAATTCGACCTTTTAATCGCTCGGTGATGTGTTGTTCAGAATTAAAATTGTGAATTGGCAGAATGATAGGGTGTTTACTGTTCTGTGTTTTTGAATACGCAAAATGGTATTCTGCTATAGATAATTATGAGATGCAAAATTAAATACAGAAAAGGAAGGCAAAGTTTTGAAATTTTTCTTTTTTAGTTTATCCGTGCGGATATTATGCAAACATAGTTGAAAATGGGTAATGTATAAGTAAGTGAAGAATTAAAATCCTTAAGAAAGTAAGTATACATTTCTGGAAGTGATTTTACTAGGAGATGGATAACCAGTGATAACTATTTACAAAGTGAAACACACATGTCATTGGATGAGAGAAGAGTGTTGTTGTTGTTGTTGTTGTTGATTGTTGTTGTTGTTGTTGTTGTTGTGTTGTTGTTGCTTGTTGGTTGTTGTTGGGTTGGTTTAACGTCCAACAGCAGCACTATATAGGCTATATTGTGGACGGGTCCCAAGACGACTCTGACAATTTTATGTCCTGCCACACACGAGACAGGGCGGGGATACCATGACTCCTGTCTCAGTCGGTCACATTATACTGACACCGACCCAAACCAGTAGGGAACGCAACAGCCAGGATTCGAACTTGGGACCTTTTGCGTCGGAAGCCGATGTTCAACCCTGGAACACCGCGCTCCCCAAGGGGGTATCAAACATCGTAACAAGATCAAAATATATATTAGCATAATTAGTGCTATTAAGTAAAACAACGATAAATTAATTAGCTTAGTGAACAATACTCAATAGTAATTTATTTTAGGTACGGTTAACTTTGTTACTGTTCCGTATGTCCTTGCAGCCACACAAAAAAACGACTTTTAAACCTAGGAGATATGATCTTGCAAATTGTTAATTTACCCGACATGTGTGTTTTACTTTGTAAATCCAACTGCTTAAAAGTAGCAAAACGTGGATTCTGAATCTTTCAATGTTACATTTCTTTGTATGATGCTGAGAAGATCGCAACGTAATGGTACTTGAAGCATGAAATTAATAATAAAAAAAGATCAACATATAAAACTATACTAAAAAAAAACAACAAAAAAAAACGTTGAGCTTCAAGGTGATATGCTCCACTTAACGGACAAACCCAGCTCAAAACTTCTAATGCTCCGAAAACATTTATCAATTTTTGGAAAGGGATGAAAGAATTTTGCAATGAATAAAACACTGTTTCTCCATCTATAAAAAGGCATATTTTGCACATCGCATTATTCGTGATATAAAAAGACAAGATCAGTGCAACAGATACATAATTTTATATTCCCCAATGCCACAACCAGTAAACCATTCCATTTATGTGAGCTCGAACAAAGGAATACTGTAGTACGAGTCCTCGGTTAATTCATGCTAGCTTCTTCGAGTTTGTGAAGAAAAAACACACACAAAAAAACACATTAAAAAAACAACAGAATACGCGTCCAGGCGCATGATTTTTTACAACCAGCAAAATTAATTCTCTCTTAAATGTATTTTTCGTTCCATAAGCTGAGAATGAAGAGTGGGCTGGCCTGTTCTAAAGATTGTAATTTTATAGATTCACTGTATCTCTTTTCCCCAGTTAAGTGTACATGATTGTGTCGTTACCTAAATTTCCCTAAAGATAAAAGGTAGTATATTATCAAAATTCCATGTTCGTCGGCAATTTACATAAACACATTATCTCTATTACTAAGCCAAAAACAGAATGCAGCCTTAAAATAGCGATACATATAAAAACATTAATAAAATTATTTTGAATTTTATAACATTGGGCGTCAGAGGTCTCTTCTTCTGTTCTTATAAGTTAATTTTCAAATGCCCCAATCTTTTAAATGTTCATTTTAGTCTCATCGATGTAACAAGCAGTCTGTCCCATAACTTTTGCGCCAGTGTTGTATTTGAAGACCATATTGTTTGCTTGAGCTGGGACGTGTCTAAGGGAATTGTTGCAAAAAAATGTTCAAAAAATGATAGTGAGGTGAAAAGAACTCGTTGTGTTTTTACGTGTTTTTAAATGGGCATTACAAAAATCATCTTCATCATAACCAACATCATGAAAGTTACTACTGCGATACTATTATTATCATCATCATTATTATTATTATTATTATTATTATTATTATTATTATTATTATTATTATTNNTTTTAATTTTTTTTTTAATATGTTTTTTAGTATTAGTATTATTATGTTTGACATGCCTTACTCACTTAGTGTTAAATCATTTACAGTGCGAATATAATTGACTTTGTCATTTTCCTTGTTTCTGTCTTTTCAATTTCATTTTTAAGTACTTCCTAAAGACGCGGGTTAGTAAAAGGTATGAATTGTATTAATGTTGGTTTCGGTAATTTCTTTGATTGATTTGAGCAGTGCTCTAAAGATTAAACGCTGAGGTATCGATTGGGGCATTGAGTAATAGCATGTAAGGCCAACGAAATAAACAAACTTTTGCATTTTTTACCTAAGTGAGGCGTGTCGTAAAGAAATACTAGGCTTACATTTATAGACTAGTATTTTCGTAGGCTGAACAAAAAGTAATTACTGAATATTTTTCAATCTCGGCTATGATACTAACATAAAGTAAATGCATAAATGGGTTGACTGCAATCATTTCCGTGATGTTGCATGTTATTTTAGGTAACCTCGAGCTTTGATTTGTTTTCGCATTGAACGGCATCTTGATATTATTTTTCAATTCTGATGTGATTTTCAATTTTTTTTAATTAATGTATACGGTCACTCAATTTAAATTCGTAAATAGGGCAATCTTTAAAGCTAGATTTTTATCAAACCGTTTTTCTTCTTTTAGACATAGGGAAAGGCGTACAATTTCATTCGTTTTTCCCACAATCTATATCATTCTCTACTTGCAGTATTTTTTATCGAGTTTTATACCAATACTTATTTGGCTTTGTCATGTATCGCCTCAAAAGGAATATACATACTTAATACTTGAATCTCTTTATAATTATCTCCCTCTATCTCTCACACACTCTCTCTCTCTCTCAATTATTATTATTGCTGTTGTTATTGTCGTTTTTGCTATTGTTTATAGATTTGAAAAACATGCTTCACTCACTACGTGTTTAATCATTTACCGTCCAAATTGTACTAACTTAATTACTTTTCTTTTCTCTTTCTTTTCCATTTAACTTTCACTACTAAAGACGTGTGCTTGTAATAAGTATGAATGTATTTCGGTGGCTTTCGGTAATTTCTTTCATAGATTTGAGCAGTACTCTAAAGATTAAACGTTGATTTATTGGTTGAGGGATCCAAAAATAACAGGCAGGTTCAACGATATAAACAAAATTTTGCATTTAGTACCTGTATAGACTAGTAGGCTGAATAAAAAATACTAACTAAACATTTTTTGTCTCAACTATGATACTAATGTAAAATGAATAGATCACTAGAACCCTTCTTATGAAAAAATGTGTTGACTGTAGTCATTTCAGTCACGTTGCCTGTTATTTTAGGTAGCCTTGAGCCTTGGTTTTTACTCACGTTGAATGTCATCTCGATATCTTTTAGATATAATATAATTTAGATTGATAAAATGTTGATATTAAATCAATGTAAATTCGTAATCAGTGGAGTCTTTGAATCTGAATTTATATCAAACTTTCTTTCTTCTTCTTGTAGCCACAGTGGACAGACGAGAAAACGGAGGGGGGGGGGGGGGAGGCTTGATTTTTTTTTGTTTTTTTAGCTTGAATTTTTATTCGTTTTTCCTACAACCTTTTTTGTCTCTACTACAGTATTCTTTATTTTTAAGTTTTATACCAATACTTTTTTGGCTTTTTCATATATTTACATATTTTTTCAAAAGAAATATGCATATTTAACACTTGATTCCCTTTCTAATTATCTCTCGCTCTGTCGATTACATATATGCAATCTCTATGTTTCTCGATGTCTCTATCTCTATCTCTCTCCGTTTCTTCCCATCACACATCTCTTTCTTTGTTTCTCTCTCTCTCTCACTCTTTCTATCTTTTTCCATACACTATCCCTGTTTCTCTCTGTATATCTCCCCCCCCCTTCTTTCTCTCTCTGTCTCTATCACGAATAGTTTACACACACACTCTCTCTCTCTCTTTTTCTCTCTCCCTCGCTCTCTCTTTCTTTTTCCATAAATTCTCTCCCTCTCTTTCTCTCTCCCCCTCTCTCTTCTAGCTCTCTTAAAAAATGAGAAGTACATATTATTCATAAAGGAAATTTCTGCCGTGTGTGTGTGCTGGGTAACGGGCGAACTCACGGTTGCCCAAGCGCTGCGCTCCTGATAAGACCGGACAAAGAAAGACGAGGTGGGGCCGTCCACCATCGGTCACTTGTCTAAATACTGGACGGCAACGATTTGATTAAGTTTACAGAGCTTGGTAAACTTTCACCGCTACGTCTAGATTAAGATTACTGTAGCGCCTAGTCCTAACGGACTTCTTGTTCAGGTCTTCTGTACCATGTACTTACAACTACTCAGGTTTAAACCCAATCTGTTTAAGTTAAACCACATCTGCTGAGATGCGATCTTTTTTTCAGGTGATACCGAAAATTGTTCTGCCTTTGTATCAATCCTTAGATTCCAATAGATTATAGAAGTTAGCAACAAGCTAAAAATTTCTTTTACTCTGGGCTACTGTCCTGTTAAGGTGCGATGTTCTTTAGACGCTACCGAAGATTTTTTTTAGCAATTTTTTTTTGTCAAATTCATCCTTACATTTCAAAAGATTACAGAAGGTAACAATATGCTAACGCATTTTTTCCTGGGCCCCTGTCCTTACCACTGCTAAGGTTTAACCCAACCTCTTTTAGTTCGAACCACATCTGTATATCTCTATAAGATGTGACCTAAACCTATCAGTAATTTCCGAAGTTCCTACTGCGCATTGAATAACTTAAAGATTTTAAAAGGTTACAATAGTTAACAATGTACAAGGGCACTTCTTGTGTTTATATCATGTCCTTCCCAATACACAGTATCAAACTTATATGTTTAACTTAATATACCTGTCTGTTATGCGACCTTTTTTCAGATGATTTCAAAGTTTCCTATGCATATTGATCAGCTCAAAGATTTCAGTAGATTGCACCAATCCGCCAACGCACTCCGTGTCTAGTATCCTGTATTTTGCGAGACCCAGGTCGAACCTGGTCCGTTTAAAAAGGGATTGTCTTACAGGTGTTGTCTCAAGCTTCTTTTACGTTTTAATTTCAAAGATCTAACAATTTCGTTCCGTATTCTAAATAAACAGGAGTCGCTGATGCTTGTTTCAGAAATTTTGATTACACATTAATTTAAAAACATAACATTACAGGAAGCTACCCCCTCGCTGGAAGTTATATGGATTAATGTTAAGCGTTGATATTAGTTTGTTATTTTTCTGTTGTTGTTGTTTTTTTTGGTCATTCCCTGATTGAGCTTACTGGTTAGAAGAAAAATGTTTCGAACAATAAACAAAATCTTGGAATTATTTTTACACGAAACTATTTTGTTTAAAGACAAGCCTTAGTTTGTCACTGCAATAAATAGTGCGGATCAACACAACTTCAGAAAAGGGATCTCGATCATATTATGATGGATTTTGTGTCACATACACATATCCTCCATCCCATGCGCGTTCTGCTTCGGGTGAAAGCACATGTACAATGGACTGAACGTGGAATTATCCATCATTATCTATAAAAACCGTTGAGCCAAGAAATTCATATTAGGAAATAGTGACACATGCATGAACCTGCAATTTTATTGTCATTACGCCTGGGATGCTATAAATAATTACAATCACAATGATTAATAATGAAGCGCTAAATACAATACTCATTGTAATACACTTTTGGGGCAAATAATTAATGTCCTTGACATAAATAACTAAGCTGATCATGTACAAACCGAACTCTACAATCAATGTGCTCAAGATAGTTACTGTATCTGATGGTCTTTAAATAGGAAATATGAGGCATCTGGTACATTTATACTTCTTTTTTATGCTGCTTTTCAAAGTCATAGGGTACAAAATATAATAGACATTAAACAAAGGAAATATCTCCAAACGAACTCACGCTCACGTCTAGCTAAAGATCGCATGATTTAAAAAAAAATCTTTTGTAACAAAAGGTTAACTTCTAAAAATCCCGATTTCATTCGTGTTATGTACTTCGTGACTGCTATAATTATGTAGCTCAAAATGTTTAACTAGACAGTAAAATGGTTGCATTGCTCTTTCAAAATGTGTATTCATAAATAGAGTACTTCAGTAGCATTTAATTTGGTTTACTTGAGGTAAAGTTTTCAAATTTGTAGACCTTTTATTTTCCGGTCAAAATTTAAGCATTGACGACGTGGTTGCCGATTTCTAAAAAATTATTTTTTTAGTAAAGTCAAAACAATCTTTTTAAACCTTGCGGCACTAACATCCATTTGTTGAAGGCCACAAATAAAAGGTGCCGTCGATACTAAAGAAATTAGGTAGCTTTCTAAAATATTACACTTTTAGAACGTTGTGAACTTATCATATTAATAATATAAAGTAAAATAAAAGTATATTAACAAGACGTGAACACTGATATTCTCGGAAGGAAATAGGTGCAAATATTTGGTTCTAAATCCCTTACCTCAAAGTCTTTAAACAATTCGTCCATGTGTGATGATAGCGTTGTATCAATGAAGCTCGATAAATGTAGAAAATTTGATGTAGCACTATGCCAAAATAATAATAATTACCTCGTATTATCAACATTCGAACTGCTTTGCATGTAATATACTTTCGGTCAGTCAAAGACAGTGCAATGCATGCTGCCGATTTCTCTATTAAGGATTTGACTTATGCTGATGAGATATTATTTTCAACTTATTTTTTGAGGGGTGATAGGCCCGCTACTATCTCACTGCATTTTTGTTCTTTGGTGTAATTGAATTAAAGACCGAACAAGTCTTGAAACGTTCGATTGGAGTGCTGTGGCAGAGGCTGATGAATTCTCAGCATGAGTGTTCTCCATTTTTCGGCCAACTGACTGTCAACTTTCTGTGCAATACAGCGTCAGTAGTTTTCAATAAATTTTAAGAAAGTTACACGACCAATGATTTAAAAGAAAAAATTATTATAGAGAACTATCTGAAAGATATTTTTCGATGTTTGTGTATTTAATAGGTAAATAGATAGCCAAAACAGTATACTATTTTATAATAATAATAGTACGAGAAGGAAGAGAAAAAGGAGACAAAGAAGAAGATTGAGGAGAAATTAGGAAGTCAGTCAGTGAGACAGAAAAGGGATCAGGATACAACTTAATAAGAGAAGAAATAACACACAAAAAAAACAGAAACAATATTTGGTTGTAAGAAACGAAGAGTTTAGTAAGATCATTCAAGCTTATTTGATAAGCTGGCGGCCTAACTGTTTCACACCAGTTCTCTCATTTTGAGGATATCCCTACAATAATCTTGAAGAAAACTTGTGTTACCCCAGTCTTACAAGGTATTCGATCGATCTGTACCGTTCTGTTCATTAAATTCACTTCTCCCCACCGCCATCTCTCACCGCCAAGTTGCACTGTAATTTATTAGGACGGCGGCTTTTACAAGAATACTGGCCTGTCGCGTGCCTTCAACAGACGGACTCGAAACATTTATTACTTCCAAAGGGACACGATAAGGAAGGGTAGAGTCCAATGGGAAACTTGGAACCACCAGTCTAGACCTCGCAGAGAGGTTCCCAGAGTTTGAAAAGTTTCAGTCTTTCCCAAGATTGCGTTCGTTCTTCCAGTCGTGTTGATAATAATCAAAGGAAAAGAACGTCAGGCTTAAAAGTCCCATTTGTACTACAGTTAACGTGAAAGCTATTGCAGATTTCCACGGATGTACGATTTTCGATTTGATACAAGTACAAGTAACTTTTTCAGAGGAAAGATAACTTTAGAAAATAACAAAATATTGAGTTTGCGTTACTTAACGATTGAGCTTTGATTATTCTTTAAATAGTCTTTTAGTGTCATTGTGTATGCCCGTCCACACGTTTCTAAATTTAAATCTCATATTGAAATCTTTGTGAAAACTAAAACTCCAAAAATCCTATATAATAGTCCTAGCAAACTTGATATTTTAAAAGCTGGAAAGAGACTGCGATATTTTTTAAATATCAAAGACGAAAATTTAAAATCAAATTTATTATTCTGCCACAAATAGTACAAATAGAAATGTATAATCTAAGATTTGGTGTCGACCCTACCAGATATTCCCAATAAGGACACCTGGTTTTAGTGATTTTCAAGAGGCAAAGTTGAGTACGTTTCTTTCGTTACTATTATTATTGGCATAAATTTGCCCAAGAATATCACCACAAGACATCGAAGGTTTTAATTGGTAAGGATATTGAGTTGTTTGAAACTTAATCATTTACACATTCAGAAATTTTATCTTAAAATTAATGCGAAAAGTTCTTATTTAAAATTTGATTTAAAGGTACCACAAAAGTATCTATAGAAAAATAATGTTCGTCATCTGTAAAACTAGTCAAAGAAACACATCGGTGGTGTAGCTCTGGTACTGTAACAGAACATAAGCTCATTATATCAAAATGAAAGCCAAAATATTAGCTTCTACAAAAAGTGAATAATTATAGAAAGGACACGTAGCAGACATAATGTTTAACCGATATAGCTTTGTTGGTCACGATTTAAGTTAAAGAACTAGCACACCAAACAAAAAGTGCAGAAGAGAGAAGAAATTATATCATATCATATGCAAACCTTTATGTATTTAGATATTTAGTTCGTCTATTTTTCACTTTTTTTTTAGTTCTACAACGAAGGACAAAACGGATTTTAAACTATCCGAGTCACTCTACATGCTCTATATTAATACATTAATCTTCCATCTTGTTAAAGAGTGGAGCTGTTGTTGTTGTTGTTATTATTATTATTATTATTATTATTATTATTATTATTATTATTATTATTATTATTATTATTATTATTATTATTATTATTATTTTTATTATTATCAATGTTATTATTGATATTAACATTATTGATATGATTATTGTCATAAAGTTTATTTTTAATGTTATTTATGTTATTATGTTGATTTTTTGCTAAGAAAGATTCATTTAAACTAAAAAAAATATTTCCATACACAAGCGAATAACATATTAATAAACACTTTAACTTAAGCTTGAAAAAATCCCATGGATTCAATAGTTCAGTTCAAATCTCCTTCCCAGGTTCCTGATAATGTCAACTTTTTGCGGAGTCTATAGGTAACTCAACAAAACGTATTTTGTGAGTCACATATAATTATGTATTAGTATAATATAAATGACTTCGCGCTTTTGTTTTTTTCTCAGATCTGTTTGAATCATTAGAAGTACAATGCCAAATTCTGCCTGTTTCAAGCTTTTAAGATAATTTCAACGATCAGAACCAAAACACCACCAAAAACGTTGGGAACGACCAAACTCACTCAGCTGAGAGGGTTGTGGACTCCGGGTTACGGAACCACAATGGACGGCCCCTTCTATCCCGCGTCCATGTACACGAAGGACTACCAAGCAGCTCCAGGTGATGGTGAGATAAGTGCCCATGGATACCACGGGTTTATGACAGCTCAGGCCCCTGCCTGCTACTATGCATGCTCCGCCTCCGCCCAAGGTAATCCGCAGGACATGGGTCAGGGTTATTTTGGCGCCCAAGCGATGGCAGTTGTCGACCAAGAAGAACAAGATCAGCTAAATTACTCTGGCGGAGTCATCGAGCAACAATTGATCCACCCGGCGTTTTCACATCTCCAGCATCTTCAGCAGCAATACCACCAAAGCCAACAGCACTCGTCGCACCATCAAGTCCACCCTTTCCTGCCCTACGGTGTAGACGAAGTGGCAGCACAGTTAGCCCAATCTCAAGCGGAGCGGCTTCCTCCGACCTGTGATATACAACAGCAACATCATCACCACCACCACCATCAGCAGCACAACATGCACCAGCATCAGTCTCTAGGCTCTTTCAGTCTCAATAATAACCATAGCAATCATTCCCGACATCATCCGAACTTTAATTCTGGTCATAGTCAACATAACTCCAGAGTTCAAGCAGCAAACATACAACAGGCTTTACTTGTGGACTCGGTTTTATCTACGCTACCTCCAGAAGAATCTCCCAACGATGATTCTCTGCTCACAACATCCAATGATACAAATAGCGTTCAGAATCATTCAACTCCCGGACACCATTCCCCTGGTCAAAATCAAGATGCTTGTCAACCGCCGTCTCCATCAGTCGATTTAGATCTCATCAATTCTTGCAAGCAGCACCACCAACCATCCCACCAGCAACAACAACAGCAGCAGCAGCAGCAGCAACAACCTCTTCCTTTTCCGTGGATGAAAACGACAAAATCCCATGCTCATCAGTGGAAGGCGCAATGGCCCGGTAAGTAACGTATCTGTCTTAAAGTGGTGTCTGCATGTTATAATATCTTATGGAGCGTAACGGCTGTTGGCTTTAAATCCCTATTCTCCTTGAGAAGCATAGAGATTCAGTACCAAAGCATCTGCAAGTCGACGGTTCCAAATCCACAAAGCGCAACTGTTTTTTTTTGTTTTTTTGTTTTTGTTTTTTTTTTTAGTATTTTTGTACTTGAAGCCCTTTTCTAATCACTGCTAAGCACTGTCTATTCGTTTAAGTCCAAATGACGTCTACGCTATGTATAGTCGTAAATCGAAAGACATTAAAAATCCGTCTTAGTAACATACATAGAGTAGTAAAGTATCCATGCATAGTGACTTATTATCCATATATAATGGCTAATAAATTTAGTATCGCCGCGATGCGAGGACAACTCGACAATGTGTTTATATATTCCTAAACGAAGTAGACGAGAAAATGTTAGAAAACAGTTTGATCACTCCTTATGACAGGAATACATAGGTATCGATGTACTCCACCTGTAAAAAGTTTAACATCTATATAAAACTTTTAAAAGTGATATAATATAGATAGATTTGCCTACTAGAATGGTGGGTTACAAAAAAGACACGAATAAATCAAATAATGAATTCAAATGAATATAACACTTCAAGTGCTTTTTTTGTTTATTTTTTCCGAGGAGCGGATAGTTAAACAGATTTGAACTGTCTACCCACATACTCTAGATATTCATTCATTTAAAGGGGTAGATGATAGTTCACATCATTATTTTCTTTGTGTAGTCATATTTTCGTCCATAGAAGTGACACTAGAAGGGCGCTCTCACATTCTGATTGTTCTTTATGCTTTTTTTAAAAACCATTTTCTGTCTTTATCTTTCTGTCTAGCATCTCTATCTCTGTCTGTCTGTCTGTTTGTCTGTATGTCTATACGTCTGTATGTCTGGTCGTCTCTGTCTCCTCCTGTCTGATAAAAGCAACATCATTTCATATAATTACTGCATGCATGAAGAGGACAAATGCAAAGGCTTTATTGAATATCATTCAAAAATAAAAACGAGTTAAATGACTAATGTCGATCCAAATGATGAAAATACGAAGTAATGTTAAAAGTCAATCACACATACGTTTCAAAATTATGTCTCATAGAATAAAAGAAAACAGAAATTCGTGTTACCGATGTTCAATATTATGCCGCCTCTATAGACATAACAATCAATATAAAATTATCTCCCTATTCAAGTATATAGCATTTTTTTTTAATTGAGTTTAGTGAAATGGTTATAAAAATTACCCTTACTCGCCTGGGTGCTGATTTTCCATGGGAAAGAAATGGTTTTAAAGTTTCTTTTAGGATTACATAATAGTATAATTAAAATGGAAGTCTGAATAATTTTACATAGAATGTACCCCACAAGAAGCCAATGATTGAAACAGCGAATTCACAATGGGTCTAAAATAGGGGGAAACTAGAAAAATCTCCACATAATTAATTATCATATAGTACACTGTGTAGTAAAATTCACTAAATGCTAAGAAAGATTACTCGGCTATAGCACTACTAGCCACGGAAACGAGTTCCTTCTTATTGACTTTCCCGGTCAATGTCTTTGGGAGTTCGTCCAACAAGACAATCTTTTTCAACTCAATAACGAAGCCCCGTGGTTGCTTCGGTGACGCCGCGCTATTTGACGCCAATTCAGCTTCAGCCTCCGCCGATGACGACGCACCGCCGCCGAAAAAAGAATCCTTGTAGAACTTCATGAGCTTCTCCTCAGTCAAACCAGACCCCTCCACCGGGACCACGCATGCGCAGAGAGCCTTTTCTTTAGAAGCCGTCGGGACCGCCACAACAGACACCTGGGCCACGTCCGGGCTCTTGGAGAGGATGCCCTCTGGCCAGCTTGAGTAGATGACCACTGAACCCTGCAACACGGCGTCCCCTGTCCGTCCCAGGCAGTAGAAGTTGCCTGCCTGGTCCAGCCAGCCGCGGTCGCCCGTCTTTAGCCAGCCGTCGGTTTGAAATAGAGCTTTGGTCTCCTCGGGCTGCCGGTAGTAGCTCTGCAGGTTTCTGATCGCTGCAACGGCAAAACAAAACAAAAATGTAGAAAACATTCTTAATTCAAAGAAAAAGTTGCTCATCAGGTTATATTAAAACGGTCTTGAAAGAACTTTGCTCTCCTTGGGCTGTCAATAATAGCTCTGCAGGTTTCTGATCGCTGCAACGGCAAAACAAAATGTAGAAAAAAATCTTACAAATATTATAAAATGTCTCATTTCAAATTAAAAGTTGCTCATATGTTATATTAAACGGTCTTGAAAGAGCTTTGTTCACCTACGGCGGAGGGTACTAGCTTTGCAGGTTCGCTGCAACAAAAACAATTTGTTTTAAAGTTTCACTATTTATATGTTATATTAAACGGTCTTGAAAGAGCTTAAGGTTGAGGGTAATAGCTATGGGTTCCGTCGCAGTATAGAACTTTTCTTGAGGCTTAGAGGACGTTAAACCTGGGAACAACTTTGCTTTTTTCCGACCAAAGATTTTACTTACAAGCTCAAATGTGTTACTAACATTAAAAAGAAATGATTGCTAATCAGGTCATATCAAAACTATGGTTCGCCGTTAGCCAGTTTGAAAATCGAATGTTTAATATCTGAAAGCAAACAATCCATTCGTTTCAGGTAAATAAAAGATACATTTTTTTTATTCAATTAACAACTGGGTTAGGAATACATGCACTGCAAAAACATATTTTAGACAATATTATACTTTTTTTTCCTTAAATGTTTTCCTTTTGGATTTAATGGAATAAAGTGACTTCTGAAAGCTGACTCTGAGAAAAGTTTTAACATGTTGAAAACAGAACAACATTGGTCCGAGAATAACGAACGCATTTGACAATATTGCGTGGGGTGCTACGCCGAAAATTTATGATTAGTATTCTATTAACAGTGTGAATTTAGTGAACGTTAAGGAACGTTAAGTTCTCTCATGAAGCAAAAGAATTGAGATATGCTAATCAGTGTGATTTACACTAGTTTTTAATAAAGATTATAAAGCGCACAAACGAAACAGTTGGATCTAAATACATTACCATGACACTATGACGCTCATACTCGTTGAACATCTCTCATTATCTTCCAAATAGTTTTAAAACTTTTTTGCCAAATATCATTTCCAAATGAAACGTTTTACTATTTATCAAGTAGCCGAAACATTTTGTAAGAGCCAAACGTAGTAGGAACAAATCATTTAAAAATAGTCATAAAAAAGAGAAAATATACTTCATCTGACATGGTTGAATTGAGGTGAGTCGTATAGGATATCTTTGAGACTTAGAAGTTAAACGTAGAAAGAGAGAGACAGAGAGAGAGCGAGAGAGAGAGCGAGAGAGAGAGAGAGAGAGAGAGAGAGAGAGAGAGAGAGAGAGATAGGGAGGGAGGGAGAAATAAAGAAAAGAGACAGAAAGACAGACATAGAGGTAGAGAAAGAGACTGAGAGAGGGAATGAGAAGGGAATGAGAAGAGATAAAGATAGAGACAGAGAGAGAAAGAGGAAGACGGACAGGCAGAGAGACAGAAAAGGCAAGAAAGAGAAAGAGAAAGAAACGGACAGACAAAGATAGATTTACATAGAGAAACGGACAGCAAGAGGCAGAGGGATATGAAACCATCCTTCCGTCTTGCACAAACAAAACGATACTTACATTTGACTAAAACTTGACCATCCTTTCCGTGGGGCAGTTCGACTCCGTCCTCGTCCACTATCTTGACCTGAACTCCAGGGATGGGTCGCCCTGAGAAGAAGTCGACCATCTGATGGGCTGAAGTGACCACTGAGGCACACACCATGCCCGCTTCGGTGGAGGAATAGGCTGCGACCATAGCATGGGTCAGGAGGCCCAGAGCTTTGGACAGGCTCTGAAGTAATGCACGCGGCAAATTAGTAGGTGTATTAGGTGAAAGGAGAGATGAGGGAGAGGGGCGAGAAAGGGAGAGAGAGAGAGAGAGAGAGGGGGGGGGGAGAAAAATGAAGAGAGAGAGGAAGGGAGTGGGGGGGAGGGGGAGATAGAGACAGACAGATAACGAGAGATAGAGACAGAGAGAGAGAGACAGAGAGGGAGAAAAAGAGAGAATATAGACGATGGCTCGCGAGAAGATTTGATTTCTATTGGTTAATAGGCAACTGCCTAAGGGAAACCAAACAAGAGTAGAAAATGCTTAATAATTATTGTTTTTGTAGTAATATAATACAAAGTTTTAAGAGCTGTTTTCGAAACTCTTAAGGAACATCAATTTTTTGTTTGCTTTATAAAAGAAGATACATGTATGTAGTTTGTATTATGTATGATGTTATCCGATTGCAAATTTCAGTATCTTACACGAACACTGATGAGATACTTGTGGAACATTTTTTTTCTTTTGATGGAAATCGTCTTATCTGATTATATGAATAATTCCTATAATAAAAGAAAATGGAACGCAAAGCGAAGTTAAGCATAGAAAACAAAACAAAAGAATCGGGTAAAATATAACAGGCCCGTCAAATCGTATAGAACCACAATGATTTTTTGTTAACCTGGTGGGGGGCGCAAGTTCGAGTGATGGAAAAAAAGATACACTGAAGAAATTATTGTCACGGTTGGGGGGAGGGGGGGGGAGTAGTATGACTAAATGGGTGGATTATTATAATTAGTCAGTAGATATTTTTTTGATACTATCTCAATTGCCAATGAAACAGAAGAAAAACTGGAACAGCTTTTACCAGCTGGGGCCATAATGAGCAAAATAATGGTACATGTACTATATATATATTGTTCTGCGTGGCTGCACATACTCTAATCTTTTGTTTTATTAGCGTAATCTACCGACCTTTCAAACTAATATAACAGCTTTCATTTGTGAGAAGTAGGTGAAGAATAATGTTACACAGTTTGGAATTTAGGACTGGTTTAGTTTCTTTTGTTTCATGTTTCATTTGTAACCTTGTATTTTATACCTAAATTAATTTTAATATCCTGTTGCAGCTGGCTTAATAAATAATAAGGGAAGTCAAGTGTTAGATTGACTATTGTGTAGCCAATGAATCATAATACGTTTACATTTTGTTTTTGTTCCACAAGCGCTCTAGATTCACCAAAAAAAAACAATACTTGTGTTTAACTTTTTTATTAAAAAAAACCCTCACAAATAAAAACAACCTTCAAGGTATATAAACCATTTTAAGTACAAGTATAAAAGTAGGTACCGCTGACAAAATAAAAGAGAACCTAATGCGTTTAAGCATTTAGCAAGTAATGTAGGCGACAACATTAACTTAGACCATAGGCTAATTCTTAACTTTCACCTCCCGCAGTGGCTGCCCACTTGTAACAATGGCTGAAAGCACAAACTCAGGCCTCTCGTTTTCAAAGTGCCTGATCAGTTCATGAATGGTTCCAGGTACCATGGCTGCGGCAGTGCAGTTTTCTCGCCCGATCACCGCCCAGATATCGTTGCACGATGAAGCCTCTTCACCTGCAAATTGGTCCTAGAATCAAAGGATAAAAACACCATGGAGAACATAAAAAATATTTTGAAGCATAAAAAATAATGTTATTAACCATAACAAGGCAATTTCTATGTATGGTTTGTAATGTATTAATCTATGATTCTAAAAAAAACCTCGAGAATGGACTAGTTTTAAATAAATAGCCAAATACGCTCTGTTAACAATCATTAGAAATAGTATCAGTATAGCTTATTTTAGTTTTAACTATGAGTTTATAATGGTACATATATGTAGTACCATTATTGTTTCTTCCACACTAAACATGAATCGTTGGCTTCAACCATGCAACTAAGCAAATGGAAGAAAGAGCCTTAGTTCTTATTGAAATAGGAACAGAGCCTAGAAAGCAACAGATACCATTCATTATGATTATGTCCTACTGTAAAAGCGTTCCAATATTAGGTTTATTTAGAACAACAAAGAAATGCCAAGACGACCCACCTGAAGGACCCTAACGGAGCAGTAGGCTAGGAAATCAAATGGAAAGCCACCCATCCATCCGAAAGGCCTGTCCGAGAAATACCGGCCATCTTTTCCACCTTGGAATGATCTCGCCGCGTCGAGGATTTCTCTATGCGTCCGTGGAATCAACTTGCAGAATCCCGAGGAACCTGACGTTGCAAACAGCACCACGATATCGTCGGGTCTAGAGAGTGGTAATGGAAGCTCGATCGGCTCCTCTATTGCCCGAGTTCTGTCCATAAACGAACCTTGGATCTGTATCGGTTCTTCGGTTCGAGATCTGTTCACTAGAATGGCTTTGGTCAACTCGGGTGCGTGGCTGGTTGTCACTTGTGCTAGTCCTTCGATTGGCTGGAGTCCAGTCGTCCCGGAAGTGGAAGCCTGGGAGAGGAACTGCCGGAACAGGCAATAGGGGGCGCTGGTGTCAGATACCGCCAGAACGACGCCCTTGCATTGGGCGACACAAGCTGTGTTCCAGAAATCTGACCCATCTTTTTCCAAAACCTGCTCGAAATGGACACGTTAAAATCACTCAAGCGTTCAAGCACTTTATGCGAAGAAGAAAGAGAGTAGAGCCTTCATTGCTTCTACATACAAAATTTTTTAAAACTAAAATAGATTAAAATAGAATCGTTTATCTATCAAGCATATCTTTAACAAACATTTTCTTCGTAATAGTACACCCATAGAAAAACTACCCAAAAAGTTTATGACCTTCATCGGTAGAAAAAATGATATTATGCTTTTCGTTTTAGCTCTGCTTGCCACCCAAGACGATACAATAAGCCCACAGCAGTCACCCTTCTAACGTACACTTTCCTCCAAGCATTGTGCGCGATTCTTCTCAAGATGATTACACCCGTAATTGTACAAACCGACCTCAGATTACACGACAGATTTGAGATAAACCACAGCTATCAAGTACACTTACCATCTCACCCCTTCTATATCCGCTGATCTGCTCAACCTCATTTCTAGGTGATTCATATCAGTTAAATCTATTCCAATTATCCATTAATTTAATTTGAGTTAAAACAGGTTAAGCCAATAATCAGGAAACAAAAGAAACAAAACAACCTTGAGCTTTTTGTAAGGTTCTCCTAGTACATGGTGCTGATTAAGGACGAGACTACATTATTAAATAATTAAAATCATAATAAGAGGCCATTTCGAGGAATAATATTATTGTGCTTAGTCAACAACATGCTTTGTAATTCTGCGACACAGGCACCATCATTGCATGCGAGTTTCGTATCATTAGTCACGGAAGCCTAGACATTTATGAATAACAAATTTTAATGGCAGATTGCCCAACTGACCTTGGAACGATATTATCAGTGCAAGCAATTACCCAAGCTTGCTTTCACACACGCTTATCACTCATTAGCTTTAGCAGTTCACCTTCTAGATTCTACAAACAATACGCTACACTACCATACATGTATCATGTTTCTAGAACTCGAGAAAGATTTGCCCTTATTTCCCCCCTCAAATCAAGACCCATAAGTGTAAAATTATGGTTGAACACAATAGTAATACATGTATCATTATCTCGAGATCCTGTCTCATGCTTTTGTACTGACGTTATTCGTCAAAACATCACCGAAACGTTTCGCACTTTCACCTGTAAAATTAATGTGCATAAAGCTCCCCTTAGAACGAGCATTCCGCATGGACTAATCTGTGCCTTTTTTATAGTCATGCACTTAACCGCAACGATCTAAATGACTTATAATTTAAGGTTATATTTAAATTATTATTACCGAATAGTATTTCTGGTTTAATGCTCACATGATTTTTGTCAAATCTTGACGCAATAAAATTTACCACAAGCAATGCTACCACTGATTCATTTTGGTAAAAACAAATATTAGAGCCACAACTAGTCTTTTACGTTGTGTTTGTGTGTGTGTGTGTGTTTGCATGTGCTTCCTCTTTTCTTTCATTGGCCTTTTAAATAATTAATAATGTGGGGTCCTTTGCCTCTTCAACATGAGAGTCTAAACTGAGCAGACTATTACATAATTGCGAGTCTTCTGGAGGAGTGGATAATTAATACTAACAGTTATTACTAAACATTTAAGTAAGATTATGCAGTTATTGTGCGGTTCACTCTCGTGTGACGAAGTGCTTTAGCGTAATGTTAAAGTCGTTTCGCTTATCGCTTTTTTATTTACACAATGTATAAACACTAAAACATGATTATACTATTATTTTACCTTTGAACGATATTATATATACCAATATGGCTAAATTAGAATTTACCATTAGCTTACAATTCCAACTTCCCAACCGTTTTCTTATAAACTAAGCAATGTTTAACACGGACATATTTTTGTTTGGCTTCTTGGAAAACAGTTTTGCATTTATCAGCGTTATAATGCGTCATCAGAATTATTTTTGACGGTGCTAAAATAATGGCCAAAATACACCTGTGGTAAGAATTTATGACGTACAGTTTCCATGGTTAGGTTCCGGCCTTTTGAATTTTTATTCGAATGAAAGGTTATAATTAATTTAGAACGTTACGCGTATCGTTTTAAATGTTCCCTTTTTTAAGTTTTCAAATAAGACTACATTTGTAGATAAATGAAGACGCACAGCTGAGAACGTTTTTAAGAAATGAAATACAAATAAAAGATCGACATTCCATTTTTTTTTTCTATTGGCTTTCAACTTACTTTTGTTATTTTTTAAGGCTTCCGCGGACATTTTGTGTTTGTTTGTTTGATTAACATTTTTTTAATTTTGTTTAGGCAAATTTAAATCACTCTACCGGATTTCGAATGATATATAACAGAAAGATGCGAATTTTCTGAATTTTTCCTGTTCATTGCATTCAAAGCGCGAAATAGCACATTAGGTAGAGCGTTTGTCTCCCAATCGCCACGAAGGTGATATAACAGAAATATGCTAATTTTCTGAATATTTCCTGTTTATTGCATTCAAAGCGAAAAAAATACGCATTAATTTAGGTAGAGCGTTTGTCTCCCAATCGCCAGGTGAAAACTCTCTCTCTCTCTCTCTCTCTCTCTCTCTCTCTCTCTCTCTCTCTCTCTGTATAAATCTCGCTTTCTCCGTTTCCTTTTTACTCTCTCTCTCTCTCTCTCTCTCTCTCTCTCTCTCTCTCTCTCTCCCTCTCTCTCAGTCTCCCTTTCGTTATATCTCTCCCATATTCACACACATACACTAGTCATTATTTTTTTTTATCCATTTTACTTGATAAAAAAAATCATTTTCAAAACGAAACTGGTGCATTACCTGACAATTGACCATTATGCATCCCGCCAAAATAATGCCCATGTCTGTGATGAGCCTTTCGGGCGAATTCGGAAGTCCGTTAGCGATGACGTCACCGGCAGCGAACCCATACGTTTGTCGTAGGAGGGATGCGAACCGCAGGCTGTGATCCCAGATGTCTCGAGGCGTGCACACACCAACTCGACCATGTTTGTTGACAAATGTAAAAACCTCTGCATTGGGTTTTTCCTTACCCCAGAATCTGATAACCTCTTGAATGGTCTGTAGCGCGTCTGCCATGTTTTTAACGGGACTTCTAAATATTAAAACACATTTGTTTTGTTGATTGTTGTTTTTATATAAATAGTCCAACTAATTATTGCTCACAAGGCGAAGTGTTCTCTTGAAAATGCTCCGTATACTTGGCTTTTCACTTGTTATAAAAGTAAAATAATGTATTAAAGTCAAGCGATTACTTTGTGTGCATAAAAAAGGTGTAAATAAAAAATCAAATCTAGTTCCAAAAAGACAAGAAAATACTAAAGATTGGCCGTAAACGGAATCAAATTAATCAATAAGAGAAATCTCCAGAACAAATAATTGAATTATTTTACAATAACTAAATCTAAAATAAACTAGATCTAGAATGAACTTTTAAATAGTAAATACTAAATAGTAAGTTAATAATCAATATAAAAACGTTATGATATTGCTGATAGTTTCGAAAGCGCGTAGCATTGTTCCCTTAGACACGAGACGGTAGAAACACAAAAACCATTCATTCTTCTGCTGTTTCGGTGTCGCACATAAAAATAATAACTAGGCTTCCATGACAAGGATAAGTGGTGTGCAGCAAGTTTGACATTCTGGCGAAAAAGAAAAAAATTGAGATAAAACTAAAAGCAAAACAAAAAACGGGAAGAATGATAAAAAAAATATACTAAGAACATAGCCACATATACGTATCTTGAAACCTGGAAATTAGTAGAAAATACATATTGAACATTTATTTCATCACTGGGGAAAATTACAAAACTGCGAGTTGATCCTGTGCTTGGTGTTAAAGCGTAGAATCTACTCTCCTGTTATAACCACATTATTTTAACCCAGAAATAGACATACTAATAAATCTGAAGCCCCCATGCGACATCGGAACAACAAATCATGAACGCGGATATGAATTACTTGTTTCTACTGACAGCTGTCTAAGAGGGTGGGGGGTGCAGAACGTCGGCTTTCGACGCAAGAGGTCCGTGGTTCGAGCCCTAGCGATTTTGTCCCTACTGGCTGGGTCGGTGTCAGTATATTGTGACCAGCTGAGACAGTACTCGTACTCATGGTATCCCCGCCCTGTCTCTTGTGTGGCAGCACATAAAATTGTCAGAAATCAGTCTTAGG
>RQTK01000076.1:410892-436742 GCA_003991915.1 Elysia chlorotica
CTACTACTACTACTACTACTACTACTACTACTACTACTACTACTACTACTACAACTACTACTACTACTAGGCCTACTACAACTACTACTACTACTACTACTACTACTACTACTACTACTACTACTACTCATTATTTGGTCCCTAGGTCTAGCTTCGTCTGTTAAAGCCTAGTTGTTGGCCTGCTTCTCTGTATCATACTACTACTACTACTACTACTACTACTACTATTTTACTTGTGATGCTCTGAATACCTTCAATAGTTTTTGAACAAAATCGATAGAGGTCGAATTAAGACCCATGTAGACTTTTGAAATGTATTGAACAGTGCAAGTGTTCTTGGTCTACTTTTGTATGGTAATGAATCGAATCTCATAACCGGGTTACAACAGATGGCAATGCTAATCTACCGCATACCAACCGAAGGTACAGTCGGTTTTCAAGAAAAATAGTAGCCTTAAACACTAAAAGCTTTTGAACTGAAAGACGAAAGTAAAAGAATATAAAAAAATACTACTAATGTACACACGTTTAATCATGCTGTGAAATTACAGTTGTTCTAACGATAAAGCACGGGGAACACAACGGATCGAGATTGTTGGTTAAAGGAATACATTCTCATGCTACAAATTTGGTAAAATAAACCATTTTATCTGGACTCTGAATCTTGATGTAAAATACACTTCCCAATATCAACATGCAATTGAGGAATAGATCCAAATCAAGTTAATAAAATAATCTAGAATCTAAAAAATTTAGATCTAAAAATGTACACTGGGTTTATTGATTCTAAAAAAAGTTTGTAAAACAACACTCACATTTTTACAAGAACTAGATCTACATTTTTAATTTAGATCTACCACTGGATCTAAATAATTTAGATATTCATCCTAGATTCTTTTATTTCCGTAAACAACTGGATAAGAACATCCTCTGGCACAAATAATTCACTGCATGTACAGGTACTATGTTTGTGTCCTCGACAGAATGAAAGGCACGATAGAAAGAAAAAAAAAGTAAACACTCGGATGAGCGAAACACACTTTTCAATTGCAATAAGTAAAATTAAAATCTAGATTATCAAAAACCTCTTTCACACGTTGATATTTCAAAGAAAGTAGAACATGTCAATTACGATGCTATCTGTCTCAGTCCGTGTTCAGTTCTGTTTGCAAACACTGAAACAGATGGATGCAAAATAAGTCTAGGCAATGACCCAGTTTTCACTTTTCACTGCCGAGTAGTAAACGGGCATTCGAACGCCGAGCCAACGGTTGACTGCGCCAACAGCAAAGTGTAGATCTAGCAATCTCTTTTCAGTCTGGCTTCACAGCGTCATATTACAGGCTCGAAGAAGATACGGAATAGTACTACAACGTAGAACTATAATCCCTATCACAGCAAAGCCTTTTAGTTTTCTCCTCTTCGACTCAAAATCGTTTATGTACATCTACGAAATAGTAGCTTTGCGTTGCGACACTAGGCATCTCTATAGGATGTTCTTTTTTCATTACCGTTGGTGTCACCTACAATTATAATTCCGCATTACTATTTCCATGTGTTGCAGCCACTTAATGTTTACCTGTGTCTGCCAGCCCAAATAGGGAGGCCGTACAGGCGCATAACTAATTCAGCGTAGATCCAGACCTGTTTTCCACGTCGGATACGTGGGAATACTTGTACTATAAATAGCGGAACGCTTTAAAAGGCCAGTTAGGACACATTATAATAGGCCAAGGCATGTTGATATGCGAAGGCATCTATAGCCTAGTGACATGCGATTTCACAGTGACATCTGACATCATAAACTCAGAAGAGATGTCATAGCTATTTGGCCAACAGTTGTTTTGCTAAATTTGTCATATTTGTCTTACAGCATGATGACAGATAGAACTCCAACATTCCAAATGTCGTGAGGGTGAGAGTTGAATTGATTGTGCTGACAACTTATTCAGCTGACGGAAGATTCACTTAATTCACAGTCAGCGCCTCAGCGCAGCGTTCGTGTGACAATTAAAATAAGGATGTTAAAATAATCGTCTCCCGTCTGAATGCTGAAGTAAGGTGGAATCCAATGATGAAACTTTAATAGCTGTAATAAATGACACTGTATGTGCATACTGAACATACTATTAAAGTAAACGTATTTACTGACAGTTGTATTTTAACTAAACATAATCAAAATCAATTACATTTTTTCACTAGGCTATAACAATTTATATCCCTTACTGGAAAATAAAGAGCTTATAGTTTTATTAGGTTTAAAACTTGCCCACGCACATACAATCACCAGTAGGAAAAGTCTTTGTTGTTGATACGCAGACGGGCCAGTTTGTCTGGGTAACGTTACGTTTGAGTTGGAGCTGAGAATGATGTGACTCAACATTACGGGAAGATTGGGATTTTAGCCCAGTTTGTGCCCGGTGCAATATAGAGCCAGGACGATGGAACAACATGGGTAGTAGCATAGATTTGTATAAGTTATAAAATCTTTGGGTAGTAGAGAGAGGCAGAGAGAGAGATAGAGAGAGAGAGAGAGAGAGGGAGAGAGAGACAGACAGACAGACAGATAAACAGAGAGTAACAGGCAGACAGAGAGTGAGTGAACTGGAGAGAAAAAGAGTGATGCAAAGTAATAGACAAAGACAAAGACCCAGAGAGAAAGTAGGAGGCACAGACAAAGAGAGATATGTAAATAAGTGGCAGACACAAAGACTTTTACTGAGAGAGACAGAGAGAGAGAGAAAGGGAAAAGCGATATAGAGATAGATACGGAGACAGAGAGAATCAGACAGACATTTAAACAGATAGCGAGAAAAACGCAAAACATTAATTTTTCAGTTATAAGTATGACTTAAACTTTAATTAAGTTTTATTCATTATTTTGTCTTTAGTATTCCATTTTTATCTTTATATTGCATTTAAAAAACGGCGTTTCGTTTAGATCATACAAGGGCCTAAAGTAAATCCAAAATGTTCAACCGCCAGATGGTTTGCTCTCCTGAGCTAGCAAGCAATATCTCCTAATATTATACAATTTGCTTGTCTATCAATATCACACTTGGCCTTATCAGTTAGAGTCTGTAGGCGTATGTTATTATTTTTGAACGTGAGGCTATTTTTTTAAAGGATTTTCAAACATACCATTCTTATATTTTCTAACACTCTTGAAAAAGATTGGTTTAAAAGAATACAAAAAAGAATACAAGTTTACTGAAACGGTAACTTCGACATCCCAGTCCATTCAAGTATTGGGTTGTTGGTATAAATCAATCATATAGGTTAGGCTAGAATTCGATCGCTGTATCTTCACAATGCAAACACTCCTGGTTTAATATCCACCAAAACAATATTGAGCGCTGTATAGACCTACTTTATAAACGATCAATTTACCGTATCGGTGATAAAGCTCTATTGATCTTACTCACATAAAAATGGCTATGCTCAGGATATTCACGTGTATAAAAACGTCTTTTTTCCTAAATATGCTTGCCGTAAAGTTTACTTTGCAACACCATTGTCATTTTAGTAAAAGTAGGAAGGTTATTGAAATTTATGATTTTAACAAAAGTTTAAAATCATCAGCATAACGAAACGTTTTCATAGTGGGTGTAATTTCACGGCGGAAAGCTTTGATTTGATTGTTTTTGCCAAAAAGAGAGGTGATGAGAAACACGCTGAAAAATTAATAAATAAATACAACAGTATTATGGTGGATTCTTAACAAGCATGCTTGTGGATTCTGAAATTTACTTAATGGATTAAATTTAAATGGTTTTTGAAAATCTTCTCTATAAAGCGCCTATAAGAGAGGGATGAGAGAGAGAGAGAGAGAGAGAGAGAGAGAGAGAGAGAGAGAGAGAGAGAGAGAGAGAGAGAGCGACCTATCTCTCTCTCGCGGCGAGAGGACTTTTGAAAAGAAATACTCCGACAAAAATATACAGCGCAATGTGAAGAACTGATGCTGTTCTATATCTATCGTTAATATAATTTTACATCCCTTTTAAAATTTAAGATAAAAACCAACAACAACAACTGCAAAAACAACAAAAACAACAACAACAATAACAACAGTACCAGTGACAGCAACAAGGAAAACAAAAAAGAGGAAACGTTTTGCAAAGTTATCTTTTAAATTTAAAGAGAAAAATAACGTTAATGTATTACTTTCTTATGAAGTTCATATTCCATCGATGACAGCTCAAATGCATTTCGTGACAAACATGGTTGGTTTTCATTATACTTTTCTAATCTTGATGAGGATACTCTTATCCTTAACAGTATTGCTCACCCATACAATTATTGTATCAATAAGTTCTCTTTTTTAAAATTATTGTAAAGGTGTCTGCAGTCTGAATGTCATGCTATTTGTATCAAAGGCCCAATAATTTTTGTTGTCTTCTGTAAAAAAAAAATTGCACGATTTAAAATTTTTTTTCCAGCCATTCGTGAAATCTTATGAGGTTAGAAAACCATCGGAAATCGTAAGATACCTCCCATCTATACTGTTCTGCGAGGGACGTTTTCTGTTCGTAAAGAAATAAAGAGGAACGGAGCGATTAATAAAGAGATATAATTATAGACGGGAAGTGTGTTAGAGAAAGAAGTAGAGAGAGAAGAGGGAGAGGGTGAGATTGCCAGAGAGAGAGAGAGAAAGAGAAAGAGAGACAAGCAGACAGACAGACATACATAGAACGAGAATGCATTACAAGTAATCATCTTAACAAAAATAACTCATTTCAGTCAGTTCAATCTTACATACAGCAGGGCATATTTCAACCAAAAACTCTACTTTTAATAATCAACATGAATTCATGCACTTCATTCTAATCTTACTGCCAATACGCAACAAAACTGTAACATTTTTACTGTTTGTTTCTTAACGTCCATAGTTAGCACTATACTGGCTATATTATGGACGAGCCCCAAAGTAACGTCTGACAAAATTTACGTGCTTCCATACACAAGCTGACACCGACTCAATCAGTAGGGGACGAAAACGGAAATTACAAATATAACTTTGACCGATCGTGGGATTCGAAATACGGAACTTCAGATTTAGAGACAAACTCTCTACCACTAAGTCGCCCCCATGTAGCATCCTACAAATGGCAGAACGATACGTGTTCAGCAATCTCACAGACGAACCTTACAATGTGGGCGGGCCCAGGATAGTGACCGTCCACTAATTCCGCGTGTCCAGTTTCTCCATGTCGCACGTCGTAAACACTGACCATGTCCGTGAGGTGCCCATCATCGCAGCTTGACCTTATGGACACTCGCCGGACAAACAGATCACTGCGCCCTGCACTTGGGACGAGCCATTTCGGACACTTTTCCCGATAAAATCTGCTGGTGCATTTCAGAGAACTCCTTAAGAGGGTACCGCGGTGTGCAATTTGTTCGGCCCAGTCAAGGGTCACTCTTTGTGCTTGACCCATCAGGCCAAAGGGTGAAAATTTAACAAGTCTGAAATTAAAAGAAGAGTAATTGCAAAGTGCGAGACCAAGTGGGATCAGATAGACACTCGGCCTCACGCCGGGATTTCTGTAGGCGCCCCCAGGCAATTCTAACAAAAAGTAATAAAATGGGTTGGACGATTGTGACTCGCGAGGTGACTTTAAAAAGGTTCCATTTGCAGTTTTGATAAGATTAGAGATAAACGCATGATAAAGTTCTATCGACACAGAATTATCACCAAAAACAAAACAAAAAATTGTAGAGAATGGGAACCCGGTTCTAAAATAAAAGAAACATAAAGACTGAAACGTTTGTTATAGTCGAACTTTTGATTGCGTTTTCCCATGTAAATAGAAAGAAAATTTGGTTTAACCTTATCAAAATATCATCAGGTATGCTAATACTTTAGGAGTAAACATATAATTTGTCTATCAGATTTTTAAGGCGGAGTAGGAAAAAAATACAGGAAAAGGTTGCACAAGTCCAAACAAAACATTTGTTAAAAAGTATAAGCTTGTCACATCTTCCATTTTTTCATACACTCTAGGTACTTTTTAAGCGTTTCTGTTTCTTTAATCACATTATTAGGACAAATTAGTGAATATCAAGTTGAAAAAAAATTAATAAATCGGTTAGAAAAGATAATAGAAAAACTAAAATATTACTTTGCTTATTGACATTCGTCTAATGCTTTGTCCTATTTAAAGGAAAAGGAAAAATGCCAACAAGAGAGGAGTGAGCTAAAGATGCTGGTTGAAGTACAAAACCAAAGTGACTATTATCTGTGTGAAAGGTGGATCTTCACATTGATTCGAAAGAACACAGACAAAAAAGAATACACCCGGATAGCACCATAGATTTGTATTGACTAAAAACAGTATATTTTATAAAAAAGTGAATAAATAATTTTATTGTATACGTTAATACCGATTTCTGCCCATACACTATATTTATAGAAAAACGGAATAGTTATTACAAGAAGCTTCATACATGGTATAGAACTGCAAAAAGTCATATGGCTGAGCAAAACTCTGAGCCCAAAAAAACAACAACAAACAAAAAAGCAAAACCCTATGCTAAATTATTCTAGACTCAGCTAAAATGTTTAGGCTTCGCGCATGTAAACTAATAATTATTGGTGTATGGTTATACTGATTTAAATGAACAACACATACGTTTAAGTGATAGTTTTCATTTATTGGTTTACTAAAGATTAAATAAGCATGACTTGTGTTGTCACTAAGTGTAGTGATGAAAATATTTTAGTTGTCAATACATAATTATATATTCCTTTCACTAGGCATCTTATTCATGTCCCCTTCTCTCTTTTACTTATTTTTATTCTCTGATTGCTTCTAACTGCTTTTGTTTTAGCTTGGGTACCCTTTGTCTCTATCGATTTACTTCTGACTTTGCATATTTTTATTCTACTCTGTTAGTCTCCCATATTCATTTTTCTTACTATTAAACATTATAGTATAACCTCTCTTTTATTCAACAGCAAACTATACTTTTCACTTCGTTTAAAACATGTGACTCATTTTGTTTTGGTTTTCGATTACACAATTATTCTTATGATTAACGTAAAGTATCCAATTTCCTGACACGATTTGGAATCCACGAATCAATAATTATTAGGCTGCAAAACATTAAAAAAATGTGAACTTATTAGTTGACCAGTTTGCTGATTCCACATAGAGAAGACACACTATGGAATATTTTTAAAACATTATTGTGATACCTGCTAAGACCCTGACGAAAAAAACTACAATCGTATTACACAATTTGGCTCACTATAATAAAGACCCTGACGAAAAAAACTACAATCGTATTACACAATTTGGCTCACTATATATAACACTACCCATGTTGAAATTTTTGTCGATCAGTTTAAGCTGGTAACCGCTTTATCACATATTCATTATAATGTAATAATATTCGCACATTTCCAGATATCCCTGCGTCTTAATTGATCATAAATCTTCAAATATTTGAAGTGTGCAATGAAATATGCCTAAGTTGAGTTGAGTTGGTTTTTAACGTCCAAAATCAGCACTATATAGACTTAATTGTGGACGGGCCCCAAGACTGACGTCTGGCAATTTTATGTGCTGCCACACACGAGACAGGGCGGGGATGCCATGACATCTGTCTCAGCTGGTCACATTAAACTGACACCGACCCAACCAGTAGGGAGCAAAATCTCCAAGGCTCGAACTCAGACCTTTTGCGTCGGAAGCCGATGTTCTACCCTAGGGCCACCCCGCCCCCCACAAGAAATTATAATCCAGCCATGTATAATTACAATTTTATGTTCAGATTGTCTATTTTCTACTTCTCTAACAGGTGCTCAATTTTCCCTGGAAGACGAGACGAAGCGGACGCGTACCGCCTACACCCGCGGCCAGCTCTTGGAGTTGGAGAAAGAGTTTCACTTCAACAAGTACATCTCGCGGCCCCGCCGGATAGAGCTGGCCGCCATGTTAGCGCTCACAGAGCGACACATCAAGATCTGGTTCCAGAACAGGCGGATGAAGTGGAAGAAGGAGGAGGCGAAGCGCCGACCTTTGCCGAGAGATGGGGTCGGGGAAAAGGAAAGAGATGACCACGGCGATGATGCAGGGATGGAAGAAGACAAACGTGACTGCGAGACGGATGGTGACGATAAGGATGAGGAGGGCGAAGAGGAAGAAAAGGTTGGACGTGGGAAAGATTCCAACACTAAAAAAGTACCGTTGACCAAAACTACGTTGAAATGCGAGGGCCAACAGCTGCAGCTAAAGCCAGAATCCCCGACGTCTTTATCGCCGTCTTGTTCCAAGCTGGCCACCGATGAATCCTGGCAGTGTCAAGATGCAAAAACTCCAACTAATCGTCAGCAGTTTCAACACGACCATCGACAACCGAAGCATGCGCATCATCAGTCTTTTCTTGCTACGAATCAAAAGGGAAAAGCTCAAACTCAAAGCGAACACAGCGATAACAAACGTAATAGTAATGGTCAATCTAAATTAAGACAAGGCGTTCACTATTCAAATCAAGTATCCCCCAGTATGGACAACGCAGAGTCGAATCAGGATCTTTCCTCTCGTAAAAATTTTGATCTCAATGGTTTATCGGCATCAATAAAACTTGATCTAGATTTTGATAAACCATGATAATTTTAATTGTACAAGTCAATTAATGTGTAATACATACTGATAGATAATTTATCATAGATTCAAGCTTAACTGTGTTTATTAAACTTTTTAGGTTGTAGAATAAAATATTATCATCATTAAATTCCATGTTGTATAGTTTTTCAATCATCGTCATTGTCTCATAATTTTTATTGGTTTCCGCGCACACAAAATTTAATTTCATTCTCTACACAATCATAGCACGGGCAATTGACATAAAAAAAATAATTCTTTATAGCTTATTTATAATTATATAACTATAAACAGTTGTCGAATCTAGGCAACATAAACCTATATCACCTAAAGAAACCCTCCACATATAATTTAGTCGGGGAACAATCCAGAACATTGAATAAAAAAGGAATAAAAATTATTTTCAATAAATTGTTACCAACAACTGAACATTTCTTTCCATTTAGCAAAAACAAAAAATAATCCAAGAGAGATACCCAATAAACAGTTTCGTGTCGGAACAGTTAATTTATCGCCATGCATTAATGTTCTTGGTTTTTAAAAACTAAATTTATTGTCTGTTATAATGTTATCAACAATTTCTACAGTGAAATAAGTTTGAATTTTATACGTCGATGATTTTAAAGGCTGTTGTGCGTACGAAATTCTGGCCGGGTCTTTTTTGTTTTTCAAAATCGAAACATAATGTTATGATTATTTCGATACAAAAAGAGAAACAATGAAAAAAAAGTGAACCCAAAACACTAGCCAGTCAAACCCTGGATTAGATGTATTTGTTTTACTCTGAGGGAAACAACATTTTGAAAACAAGTGATACAGAAAAGTTTTACTACTGTAACATTTCAAGGTGTGATAAACGCAAGAACTAGATCCACGTAGAAGTCCATTGCTGAAAAATCCATAAAATTTCGCTGTAATTTTTTAGAAACTAAATCAAGTAACCTATACAAAGGCATACCTTTTTAGATTTTTATGGAGATAGATATTTTAATATAATAGATCAAAATATAAATAGATAGTTCACATCATACAACCCAGGGGTTACAGATCTCGCCAGGTAAAACACATTAATATTACTTATTAACCTAATTTATTTTGTTGGTTAAAGAAAGAAAAAGTGTTTAGCTAGCTAGCTAGCTAGGTATTACTAGGTAGATAGATAAAATGAAACAAATTAGTTCAGTGGAGTGAGACAAAAAAAAATCTCTTCGACATTCAGTCTTAACTATGCGTATTGACCTTTTCATTGGTATGGGTACTTCAAAATGTTAAAAATTGTGTAACATCAATATAAAGTTAATCCCACTTTTCACGATTTTGTTATCTCTGTTTCTTAAGTCAATCTTATGCGTTTTTAAAAATTCCCAAATGAAATAAAACTTGGGTTAAAAAATAGTCTTAAATTTTTAATGACTGAATCCGTCATAGAGTTAAGTATTAAATGTACTTTGTTAAACTAGAGTCTTGCAAACTATATTTTAGGGTTAATAATTTTCTTCGTAGGGAAAGTTATGACAAAAATCAGTAAAGAAAGAAACAAATAAAGGTTATATAACATAAAGTCAGTAGCATTATCAAAATCGAGTATATAGATTGATTATATAAAACACTTCATGTGAAAAAAGAAATACGCGAGATAACTAGAAAGAGAAAAATGAGAAGTTACAACAGGAAAAGAAAACAGAGAGAGAGAGAGAAAGAGAGACAGAGAGAGAGAGTGAGAGAGAGAACAAGAGAGACAAAGAGACAGAGAGAGACAGGCAGAGACGGACAGATAATGACAGACAGGTAAACCAATCAACAGTCCGACAAAAAGACAAACAGAGAATCAAACAAACAGACAAACAAATTGACATTTCGACAAACTGACAGGCAGACATGACAAAATATACATAAATCTGTTATGATAACTAATTGACACCAATGAGCCAAGGGGGATAATAATAAATAAAAAAGTTAAACCTAAAAGTCAATACAAGGGTTACGTTTCTTTGATATTCTAAGGGAATGAAACAAAATTTCGTATCAAGGGAGATAATAAAAGATAAACAGCGCAATAAAACAAAAGTATGATACACAGTCTTCATTAAAAGACTGCATCCGACTGGTGTTTTATTTGTCTGAGTAAGCCAAAAAAGGCGAAACGTTTCAATGTATTTTTCTACCTCTAGTTGTGTTTAATTTATTGTGTCCCTGAGTTGTTAAGTTGTGTGTATTTCCCACTTCATTATTATACTACTTTGAGGGATTAATACAGACTTTGTATTCCCTACCGCTTCTCTTTCTCCCTCTTCCCCCCCCCCATCTCTCTCTCTTTCTGTCTCTCTCTCTTCTCTCTCTTTCTCTCTTTCCCCCTCCCTCTCTCTCTCTCTCTCTCTCTCTCTCTCTCTCTCTCTCTCTCTCTCTCTCTCTCTCTCTGCTTTTCATTCTATCTTTTTTCAACATTGTATGTTTATTTCTAGTTCATCCGCTCAGTCTATAATAATGCCAAAAAAGGTTAAACTTCATAATCTATAACCTCTTCGCCTTTTAGTTAACAATTTTATCTCATCCCCAGAGCTCCCTCTCTCTGTCTATGTATCTCTCTTAATCTCTCTCTGTATCTATATAAAAATTATGCAACTTTCTCTCCCCTTCTTTGTTTCTCTTGGTCTCTCTCTCTCTCTCTCTCTCTCTCTCTCTCTCTCTCTCTCTCTCTCTCTCCTAATGTTGGGCAAAGTTAGCCAATAACAACGTCGTAAAGTCCACTCGACGCTTTCGCCAAACTCTAAAAGTCAACTATGGCTGTAATTTCTTCGACTTCAGGCTCCAGATAACAAACGTTGTTGGATTTTGGAATTAGGCCAGGTAGCTCAGGCCTAACCGATAGGTGGCCTTCACCAACGATGGCAAACGAGAACAATAATAATAATAATAATAATAATAATAATAATAATGGCATTTATAGGGCGCCCTGTCCCCACAATGTGAGCCCTAGGCGCCTTACAATGTTAATCCATTCATCCACTTACAACCAAAAAAAAAAAGCTCCATTGCCCACAAAACTTGTATTGTCTAAATAGTGTTAGCGTTGGGCGCGAGGATCAAACAATCAAACAAGCAAACAAACAAACAAATCTCCATCAACTCCATACAGGAGTCTCACAGAAAGCTCGGAACCAGTGATTACACTAGTAAACCTACTTCTATCACTATTACTTCTACTCAGTGCCGGGTTTGAGGTATAGCACGCGTGGCCCAAACGCAATGTTTTGTGTGTGTATGGGTGCATAAAAACATCTTGAACGGGCACTCCTCCGCTCTAGTATAATTATTATAAATCGGATACCTTAGAAACAAAGTTTCAGCTCATCGAATGACAAAGAGAGATAACTCAAACATACAGTCGTCGTTCTTTTAGTCAATGGTATCTCCCTTTGGAAAAGAGTGTACACTAAGACGATGCTTTTCATAATCTTAAGATAATGAATAAATTCATTATTGTATGAATGTTGTTTCTAATTTCATAAGGCCTACTTTTGAGGCACATTTAAAAGCGACAATATTTTGACCAGTATAAAATGGTTTATATGCACTGTCACAAAGCATTTTGTAAAACGATACAATATGATCTTACTTGAGACCAATGAGGCATTAAACCAAGGGCGAGATTCATATTAGGGGTTGCTAGATAGGTCAATGTATACATAAAATGGCTCTAGCATCATGATTCAGACGTCTCTGTAGATACTTTTATATATTTACTTATAAATTATGCCTTTACATTTGTAACAACGTTATTCGCTAGGTGATGCTTTGTTGTTGTTGTTGTTGTTGTTGTTGTTGTTGTTGTTGTTCTTGTCGTTGTCGTTTCACATTTGTTTGGCGAAGATAGCGGCATTAATTCAAATATACACACATAGAGTGGAAAAGTGAAAGAGACAGAGAGAGTATTTGAGAAACGGACTGACAAAGGGACAGAGAGACTGAGAATGGCAGACAGATAAAGAAACAGACAGACATACGATTAGACAGAATATGCAGAACGTGACCAATATACATACATAATAAAGAACAGTACAAAAATTAGTGAAAGCAATGTTCTTTGTCTTAAGCTTCCAAAGATAGAAAAGGATACAGGTCAAACATCTTTGGTGAACGTTTGTATTTATCTTTATTTTTTATTTTTATAACACATTACAAAGTAATTGAATAGTTATGCATAAAGCTGGGTATAACTCTATATTGCAATCTACAAACAAATAAACTGCATAAGAGATGTATCACATTTATTCGTTTCATTTCCCGCAAAAAAAGTTCCTTCAAGTAAACCAGTTAGAAATTATTGTTGCGGTAGCTTAAAAATATATGGGACTCAAAAAAGCTTCTCAAAGCTTCTGTTTTTAGCTCCTACGGGGGATACTTCAATTAGAAAAAATATTATAAAAGCATGGAGTATTATAGTTTAATTCAAAGGTCTTTTCATTTTAAACAGTATATGAGGAACACACTTTTTCAGAGCGTTAACAACAATATGCTTTTCTTCGAGTATAAACTTGATGTATCACAACAGAAGAAAAAAAAAATCCAAAAGTTCCCGTCAATTAAATAAATGAGCCATAATATCGTTTTTCGCTTCCTCGCTCTTTGTCAAAAAAAAGTTTAAAATCACCAGCTATAATTAGTAATTTTTTTTTGTCTCTTAATTTGTACATGTAAAATTTCAAATAAAAAAACAAAGAAGAGTCATATATATAATATCTATGCGTAAATCGTCCTCTGCGTCAATGATAATTAGATAGTGTTACAAAAAAAAAAAAAAAGATTTGATAAATGAAATCAATCTTGCCGATTAGGATCAGTAAAAAAAAGGACACGTAAAAACAAACAAGAAAGGAGAGATAGATTCAAAGACAGAAATAATAATAATAATAATAATAATAATAATAATAATAATAATAATAATAATAATAATAATAATAAACCAAGGATTACAACTGAGTTTATATGTTTTGATGGATTTGATTGTTCCAGTTATCTGCGTTCGTTTTATCAGAAAAATCATTAAGGTGAAATATTGGACCACAATATTGGACTCAACACTTGTCAACAGTGTAATTACAAATCTGTTAACATAAATAAACTGTGATCCCCTTTTAATCTTTAGTTTTTTTTCTGTTTATATATAAAAGATACTTTTAGTTTAACTCTGGCCCACACGTACACTTAGCTTTAGAATAATATGTTTTGTTCCTCTGATATTAAATCCAAACAGTTTTACATTGATAGATTAATCATCGTGAACAACTCAGCTCCACCAGTAAACTATCGTATAATAATAATTATGATATCTGCATTGTACTGTACATGTATTAAACCTTGCATAACATTAAAAACGCTCAGCATCAAAATACGTGATATAAGTTAGTTACAAAAATCTTTAACAAAATCGTGCATATGTACTCTTGTAAATCGTTAAGAACATTTGGTACAGATAATTATGAGCAGTTATAAACTGCGTTGTGAATATGACTATGCAACACAATTCCAGCAAGACATAGCCTTACAGCGTAAACAGAGTAAAATACAGTGGACTGATTTCAATGAAGATGATTTGTACAAGTTTTCACTTGGTTTGGGCTGGGCCTGGCACTATGAATTTACCTATACTAAGGGGAAGCAACACAGATCTAAATTATTTACACTCAAGATACACGTTTCAGTTAAACTGTATGTAGCATAATGAGTGTAGTATGGGATATGTGCCGATTTTTCTTTTCACTTTCCTTTCTGTTGAAATGACAAGAGGATGACAACTGGGTTACAATTTAGTCGATTCATAGCCAACACTGTCCAGCGGAGGTAACAGAGTTGATGATGGTGACGGGGATGATAAAGATGATGGCAAAGATAATGATGATGAGACGAAAAGTCCATGCTCGTCCTTATCTAACTCCAGATCAATCTCAGTTTCCTCTAAGATGACGTTACCCTCTTCAGTGGAACATGGTGAGATTACGGGCATTGGGTTGACACTGTCGTCAACGATATCTACAATAGCTGGGTCGTTATTGGGCAAAGCCATCTCCTCGCAACGTGGCCTATTATTGCACTCACCATGCCAACAAACCTGCTGCACCGTAGTCTGATTCGAGGTGTTCCTCAATAACTCTTTTTCAGATAGTGGAAGAGCATACACGATTTTAGCACGGGCTTGCTTTACTTTCTCATGAGAGGATTCCGTGGGCCATTGGATTGAAGCGTTGTCTCTTTGCATATTGGCTGCATCCCCAAACCTTGAAGATAGAGAGTCTGCCTGTTTGAGACACGTAGATGAATTAGATTTTCGGACTCCACGAGGTAAACTGCTAGTGGTGTGGTAGTCTGATGTCTCTTGCTCGGGAGGCGTGCACCCTTCGGCTGATTTCGATCGTCGTTTTCGCTTGGTGTGGGGAAGCGTTACTGGGGATATTTTGTAACCATTTGCTGCTTTAATGCGAGTGTAGCCAGATATGCTGGGCTGACTGACTACGGGACGAATTGTTGACTTCTCAGAGGGCAATCTTCCTCCTCCTGCTGTCTCAGACTCACTTCTCCTCAGAGGAGGCTTGGTCGCTCGCACGGCACACTCGTTGAAGCAGAATGTGTTATGAGAGGAAGCGTGGTTCTTTCCTTTTCCACTGGCGGCCACAATTGTCTCTACTGGTGGAGAACCAGGGAATTGCCGACCAGATTTACTCTGAATAATACCACCGTTACATGTCCTGGATCCACTTAATGAGCAGACTTCAGCGTTGTAACTTTTCCCGTTTGAAAGCCGAACCACGGTGTCCGCACACATTCGTCCAGAAAGTTTGCTGGGATCTGGGCGAAAGCCAAGTTTATTTGCCAGAGGTTTTCTACCTGAGACGATCGAAGACGACGTCATCACATAGCTCTCTCCTCCTAGAGCTCCAGCGTGGAGTTGTTCTTGTGGGAACGAACTCTGTCGCATGAGAATCTTTAAGTTCGGCGGTACGCTTTGGCCGCATCTTCTCTTTTTCTCAGTGGCTGATCCTTTACCCATTCCTTTGGACTGTGGAGTATATAATGTAACGGCATACATTTAGGTTGAATGAATCGATACAGGCATTTTTGAACACATAATAAGAATAATTATATTAAGGTTAAAAAAAAAAAAGCAGTTACAAAATATTTGCATATACGCATAATTATTGACCATTTCAAAATGTTTGATAAATAATTGTATAAAAAGTTAAATATTTTTTTTACAGTGCATGACAAGCAGCTACTCTCGACACAAACCTTTTCCTGTTTAGGAAAGCCCACTTTAGCACCGCTGCTGGTACTGCTGCTGCTACTACCGCTCCTTATTTTGACATGGGCGTCATCACAGCTTACGCTCCGGTTGAACTTGGTAGGTCTAGGTTTCACATACACATCCTGCCCCGCCTCAGCGACACAAACTGCTGCGTTGTGGTTAGTAGCATCGGCAAGGAGTTTTGTCTTCATCTTCGTGCCGGTTCCCCGCTTCTTGTTTTTCTTCACACTTTCGCTACTAAAAACTTCTAACGGTACGATTTCATCGCTGGTGTGACTTGAAGAGTCTTTGCTGCAACTGGCAGATGCTGTGCTAATCCTGTTGCTGATTTTGCTGCTGTTGCTGCTGTCGCTGTTGCTATAGACAGCTGGTGTCTTCTTTACAGCCTTGCTTGCAGAGCCTGTGCGAACCCAGCTAATGAAGTGTGTGATATTTAGTCCTAAGACGGTAGTTTGGCCAAGTTGGTGCCATGACATTGAACGAGTTAGGCCCTTTTCTTTAGGTGTCAAAAGAGGCATTGGAATGCGGACACTCGGTTGCTGAAAGGAAAAATAAACATGAGAAAAGAAGATGTTGTTAGTTTGAGCCAAATATATATTTAAAAGTAATGGATATATCAAAAATAAGAATGAGAGATGCCATGTGTCCTTAACTTCTTTTTTATTGTTGTTTAAACAATTATAACAGTAATGCAAAATAACTGATTATAAAGACCAACTAGCTACACGTGCACCAGTAATTTTGCATCATTATTTTTTTATCACCATGATGTTGTTGTCGCCTATTTTCTCCCTAACAAGACTCACTGCACATTGATTTTGTTGTTTCGACATTTTGGAGAGCAACGTAAATCGCCTTCATAGTTACAATAAATAATTGTTACCGATGCCATAATCTCAGGAAAAAAAACAACTAAACCTTCTGATGCCGAATCTCACCGATTTTTGCCGGAAAAGTGTTGGTTCGTTCCACCGTCTGTCTGTTTGTGTACTAGCTTCAGCGGTGGCTACTTTCTTTCTTTTGCGCTTAACAAATATGACATCATCACTCTGCGATATTTCTGAAGGACATTCCGTTAAGAACTTTTTCTTTTCTGCTTTCTCTAATGAACCTGTGGAAAAAAATATGGAGTAAATGTCTTACTTAAAAGGAAACATTCATCAACGTAAATATATTATTTGTGCATGCACAGTTATTTAGATTGGAAAGATAAAATATTTGAACCCCTTCGCCAATAATTTAATGTAATGTAGCCAGTGTAAAGAATTGTGACACAATACGTTCTCTAGTTTCATGGATGAAATTTCAAATGTTTTTTTGTGTAGGTATGGGGTAAAAATTAAAATCTAAATGTACAGCCTCTGTATCGAGGAAAAGTACGAAGTTCTACCAAATTTATCAATTTTAAATAAACCGCATAAAATGAGATCTCTTGTTTTGAGAACACAGGGAAGATTATTGCTTGCGAATGTCAATAAAGCCAACTCTAAATAAATGGCGAATACAAACTGTGTATTTTTTATTGCTTGCCCTAATAAAGGTCTTAACATCAACACATTTACAAACACGTTTTTAATTTCTTAAAGACGTATTATACACTAACAACAAAAGGAAATATTATTTAAAAAAAAAAGAGAAAAACGAAAAGACTAGACGAAATGAAACCACTATAAATTAAAAACAAAGATGAGAGAACAAATAACGACTACTCATGCTTCTATTTGAAGAATGGTTTGTAGCTAAAGCTCGTTTTAATGGATATTTGAAAGCCATCAGTTGTTTCCATTGATGGGTCAAGTTAACCAGATTGAAAGATAATAGTGCAGAAACGGCCAAATATGATATAACTTTAGGCCGCCATGGAAAGATACCAGAAAAAGACGTTTGTTTTGCCACTTAAATTGTATGAATTTGTAATGATCAAAAGTATTTACAACAAGAAAAATATTTACAAAAATGTACAACTTTATTATAATAAACTCATGGTCTAGATCTCTACTTCTTTAAACTAAAATACTATATTCCCCTTTATTCAGAGTTTTACTTACAACAAAAGTGATTATACAAAATGCCATATAGATTTTTTTTTAATAATTTTTTAGGCTGAAGTAATTAATCTAATTCTTCAATAACACGATGTATAATATAATTCATAATTTGACGCGCAAATTACAACATGGTTTAGGTTGTCTATATCTTGTTGCTCCACTGGTGCAAAGTTGTTACGACAGAGTAAAAACTAAAGCATTTGATTCTTGTTCTTTGTTTGTTTTGTTGGTTGTGGTATCTTCACAACCACTGACCTGATGAGAGGTTACACTGAGGGTTGCTGTAGGCGTGGTTCAAGATGGCTGTATGCCTCATGTCACGAAGCTTGCCTCCCTTGATCCCCTTGTTAGCTTTGCGCATGCCTGGAGAAACCGGAAGTAGAGAGGTCTGGGACAGGCTAGGTACACGCACACCTACTGGGCTGAACTCGACACGGTCTGGGTAAAAATATGACAAGAAAGTGGAAGGAAGGAAAACATAAATAGAGGTAGCATGTAAGCTAAGGGGGATTACAGCGAAAATGTTTATGCGATTAAAGATGGCAACGGAATATGGATGTTTAAGATACAAGAACAAAAAATATAACGATCATAGTGTCGCATTAAATCATTATGGGCGTATGTAGCCTAAAAGCCACATTGCTGCTGGATGTTTGCACTGACTTTGGGTATGAGCTGTATTTCACTACTGGATTGTACTATGGTTACACTGTCAATTTGAAATAGAACATGATAACGTGGTGTCTATAATTATGTGGATGATAACGATACTGATGGTAATGACAATGACGATGATGATGATGATGATGATGATGATGATGATGATGATGATGATGATGATGATGATGATGATGATGATGATGATGATGATGATGATGATGATGATGATGATGATGATGATGATGATGATGATGATGAGGATGAGGATGATAATGATGATGATAATGATGATGACGATGATGATGATAATAAGGACAATACCACTATTGCTGTTGTTGGTGCTGTTGGTGATGATGATAATGATCATGACAATAATGACAGTGCCAATGTTGTTGTTCCTGTTGTTGCTGCTGGTGATGATAATAATAATGATGGAAATAAGGAGTAGAGGACGTAAAGGAGGTGAAAGTAAAAACAACGATGAAGCTGACTATGATGTGGCAAATGCTGGTCATAAGCATCGATAATGATGATCAAAAATGTAAATTAAATACTCTAAAAAGACATTGGTGACAACACTCTAGAAGATAACAAAGATAAAATGAACAAGATAACTGCTAAACGATCTGGACAAAAAGAACAAATGTACTGTTTGTTCACTACTAACACTTTCACTCCACGGTAGAGAAATATTTGTATACTCACTCGTGAATTTGTCAAACTTTTTGTTTGAGAAAATTTGCGCAGGTTTAGTTTTTTTGTACACTTTTTCAAAGCCTATAGTAGCGCTGAAACGCACGTAAACATATCGAATTCTAGTACAACATACATTGGAACAATCACGGTATTTCAAACAGCATTTACGCAAAGCCATCCAGGCACACCTCAGGACAACTCACCAGTGACAGTGTTGAGTCCATCAAGACTGATGTCAATGCCCATGTGAGTGTGAACTGTAGGGAAATACTCCACATGGCTGCTGCGTCTCTTCTCCGTGGCTCCCCACTCACGCCGCGTCTTGCACGCCCTTCGAATTTTCTAGATATTTGGAAGAAAGGAGAAATAAAATAATTAAATTTAACAGAGGAAAGTAGTTTTACATTCCCCACATGTTACATGATTGGAAGGACCCAGCAATGTTTAATAAGCATGTAAATTAGTCCCTACGTTGTTTAAGCATAGCTATAAAGCTTCATAAAGGTTCCTTTTTTTCATAAAATCTCTATTAGCATCTATTGTGATCTGTTTATGTAAAAACATTATTATTGTGGCTAAAATATGTGTCACATAATAGTTGCTTAGGCTATGTCAATATTCTTTCATCTTTTAGTCTGAGTAGAATAAGGTGTTGCGCCTTTGATATATTGCCAGTTAAATGTTGCCTTTAAACATGTTCTCGAAGAATTGTCGTCACCAAATGTACTCATAGAGGAAACGAACATTTTGGTACATGAAGTCATTTATAAATACTAATAAAAGTAAAAATTGTCGCCAAATTTACTTCCAACAAAATTCCAGATCGAGACTTTGAAACCTCATGGCAAGCACAGGCGATAATAGGAACCTGCAGAGCAACCAGTGGCAGCATTCCAATCACGCAAGTAAACCAAGGATGTTCGGTGATTGGATCCGTCCCGCCATATAGAAGGGATGCCAGGGAGACGATAATCAATATCTGAAAAGGACATAAGCAAATTTGTGTAAGGTGGAGAAATTAACAAGGTTCTGTAGCTATCTAGACTTATACATGACTGTTTTAGCTGTAACATTATGTATCCCATCGTATGAGGTACATGGGTGGCCGCAGATGACGTCAATACATTTTCCTAACACATCTGTTAGCTTGGCAGGAGCAGGATTGCGCTATTTGTTGATAAAAAAAATCGAAATAATAAAAAAATACAAGGTACACAAAACATGCCAGGTTATTGTTATCACATTTATACTTTAGCACACTCTAAAACACGATAAAAACGTAGCACTTACCAGCAGTAAACAGGGAGTCACACACCCCCACAACGCTCGCCACCACCATCCAACTTCGGCGTTGATCATACGGCTAACATCACCGCTAAACCTGTTCACTCCATACACCCAGGCGAAGGCAATGACAACAAGACCACTTGTGAAGAACTGGGGTAGACCAGACAAGTAGCGATCTAGCACGTTCACCACGTTAAATCCAGCCTGTAATACATCGAAGCAGAAACCATAAGTTTCAGTGTATGGCCTGAGCCAGACTGACGCTGGCGGCTGGGGTGTGGCTGCAGATTCCATATGAAACCCTCTTATATTTTTTAGCCTCGGTCTGACTGCGCAAATAATTACAAGAGGGTTTCATAAAGGAGCCCACAGTCCAGCAAAAGCTCCACCCCAACCATCAGCGGCAGTGTGGTGTGGGCTTAAAAGTAATGTCAATGTTTTACCTTCCGACATAATATTTGAATGAGTGGATCAATTTGCAGAAAGGGCACATTGTGAAATATGCTAGACAAAGATCTTACACTTAGGAGGTCAAAAGAATATTTATGATTGTTATCATTCTTTTATAAAACAAAAGCTGTTCTGCCTCAGGACCACCCCCACCCCCGAATCTTGACGGCACTTGATGACCATTTTGTCCTTACCTGCACCATCAAGGTAAAGCCCAGGATAGTTGCAACACTGCACAGACTGACGACGAACCACACCCTCTGTTTCTTCAGTGTCCCTGAGAAGACCTCCACCAGAGCGGTGACCGTGGTAGCTGCCAGACTGGCGCAGGTGAACACGCCACAGGTGGCCAGGGTCAGGAAGGACAGGCCGGACCAGAACAGACTGCCTGGCAGGTGCACAGTGGCCTCGGAGAAAGCCACGAAGGGCATGCCCAGGTCTGAAACAGAAATGAAAATACATGTAAGGCACAGGTGAAACGGACTGGTGATGAATAATCATATTCAGGAAAGGTGGATTGAATAAAAAAAATATATGAAACGCAAAAAAAAAAAGTAAAAGAATACAATTTTCTTTGATAATTTTGTGTGTTTTTAGGGTCTTACGACAGAAAGACAATTACATATTATTTTATGTTTTTAAATTTAGTAATCGATATCTTGGAATAACAAAATTACTTCGGCTCTACAGATGAGTAAAATCATCATAATAAAAAAGTAACATTTTTTTCTCTTTGCCGCATACAAACTAAAGACTGTATAACAGTACCAGAATGATAACATCACGAATTTTTTAATTTTATCTCCCCTCCCTTTGAAATTAATAAACTTTGTTTTATGATCATTTGTCTGCTTGGCAGTCCGAGAACCTCTACTCAATTGAACATCGACTTCCAACGCAAAAAGTCCGAGTTCGAGCCTTGGCGATTTTGCTCCCTACTGGTTGGGTCGGTGTCAGTTTAATGTGACTGGCTGAGACAGGATTCATGGCATCTCCGCCCTGTCTCTCGTGTGACAGTACATAAAATTGTCAAACGTCAGTCTTGGGGCATGTCCACAATATAGCCTATATAGTGCTGATGTTGGACGTCAAAACAAATAAACTGAACTCATTAATAGTACATTATTTTCAGAGATGTATCGACAATAACAAGAGACAAAGAGACACATTAAAAAAATAAAACATTGTAAAGATGTAAAGAATGCTCACTTACCAGGCCTAGCCACGGCTAACACAGGTTGGCCAGTAGTGTTTCCAATGGAACCCAGGACTGCAAACACTACAAGACTTGCCATCACGCTCAACAAAGAGTCGACACCAGAGACTATCGCAGCTTCACTAATAAAAAAAAAATGTAGAACGGAAAATAATTATAGGTTTTAAACTGTGCAGTTTTAACTCAACAAATTTTCAAAAAGTTGTTCTCTTTCAAGCATACACTCATATTTTTTGGCTTTAGCTAAAAAGTAATACTTAAAGTAATGGTCATGAGGCTTTCTAGTGACGAAGATTTTAAAATAAACAACGGCGTACATTTGTCAGTGATTATGATGCCTAAAATTGTTTATAATGCCTTTGTAATGAAGAGTGGTATATTTTCTATTATTATCAATCGATATAATAATTTGTGTGTGTGAAAAGGTCATGTGTGTGGCTACGACAGTTAAGCAAATAAAGGCATGCAATTCTTAGTCATAATGATGCTTTGAATAATTTATAATATATTTTTTATAATAAAAAATAAACTAACGCGAAGAGATTGTTGTTGAATTTGTTGTATGTTCCCATAGTAACCAGAGCGCCTGAGCCCAGGGACAGAGAGAAGAAGACCTGGGTGGCCGCGTCCCTCCATAGCTGACACCTGCCCAGATCAGACCACTCAGGTGTAAACAGAAACCTGTGTTGAGTTCAGAATATAAATGCAAAATCAGTTATTTTTCTGCACTGTGATCTTACTTTGATCATCAAAGATTAAAATTGTATATGTAAAATAGAGATGATGTTTGTTTTGAATTTTTGTAGAAATTAAAACACAGTGATTTTAATAAAGCTTGAAGACACTTTAAGGTATTATTTAAAAAACAACAACAACACATTTATGGTACGTGAACATTGTCTCCTATTTTTAACAGTAGAAATTACAAAATTGTGCATACATAGTAATTACGGCTAGAATAAATTAGAAAAGCCTGCATATATAGTATCTAAGGCTGATAGAAATTAGAAAGGTCTGCATATTATAATTACAGTAGTCTACCTTAGACCGGTGAAAATTAGAAAAGCCTGTATAGTTATATTGTACCTGAGACCATCATTTCCACCCTCCATAGAACTGGCCCTGAGAAATAACACCAGCAGAGTCACGGTTGTCACACTCAAGATGAAGTAAGTTGCCTGACGAGAATTTAAAAACACAAAGAAAAAGTGGCCATGATATTAATATAAAATCGTCAGTGCATAAGGAATTGTTATTATATGATTACAGTTAAAGAAGAAAGCACTAAGTATTGTATTTGACGTACCGTAAAATAAATTAAAAGTGCTATGTTGAGATCGCGTGGAAAATCACTTGTTCTAAATCATTGGCTTAATTACTCAGTTTCACTGAGATTATCACCGAGGATACTCTTGTTGAGGATAATTATTAGAGAAAGAAAGATAGACAAAGACATACATACAGAGAGGGGCAGGGAGAAAGGGAGAGTGAGAGAGACAGAGAGACAGACAGATAGACAAACAGAGAGATAAATATATAATAATATAGAGAGAGAAATAGAGAGCGATAAAGAGAAATTATTTTAATATTATATTCACACATATACAGTGAGAGACACAGAGACAAACACACAGACACACAGACAGATACATCTTTCTGATACTCAAATGTTGGTGCACGAACACTCACCCTCTCCCCTGGTTTGATGCCCTTGATAAGCATGAGAGCCACGATGGCCCAGGCTGTGACCAGACAAAGGCTGAGCTGCCATCGCAGTTCCTTCGGCTCTCCCCAGTTGTCCGAAGTATCCACCACAGATCGACTTTTAAGAAACAAGGAAAGAAAGGACACAAGTTAGACCGGAGCTTTGCTGACGCTGGTGGCTAAGGTGGGGCTATGGCTCTTGTATTTTTTTAGACTCGGTCTGACTGTGCAAACACTACAAGAGGGTTTCATATAGAACCCCAAGTCCAGCCACAGCCCCACCCCAGTCACAGCGGCAGTCTGGTTCTGACCTTAGATCGACAACATTCATGTCATTGTTGTTTATTTGTATATATATATAAGTAACACCAACGCTTAACAGTCTGGAGAGAAAATAAGTCGCTGTCTCTTTTTATTAGAATAATGGAACAACTTCTGACAATTTTAAGTGCTGCCACAAAGAGAAAATGCATGGTACCTGAACTCCGACCTCAGACAGTTACATTATACTGACATCGACTCAGCCAGGAAGCGGCGACATCGGACAGAAACAATTTTAACCAATAGTGGGATTCGAATCGACGACCTCCTGATTGGAAGACCAACATTACGCTGGAGGCATTGGGCTGCCGCCAAAAAAGGCGTGGTCAGACGCGTTACTGACATTTGCAACAGACGCATCATGTGCAGCCCATTCTGAAGAAAAGAAAACAACAACTCAGCTTGTCTCTTTTAATGAAAACTGTTGTTTCTTTATGGTTTGGCCTAGCGGTGGTGAGAGAGGAAACTAAATTGGTAGATTGCATGGTTTCTAATCAGGATTCCACTAAATGTATCTGTACCAAAATATTGTGACCATCTGAGACGAAGAATTTGGACTTGCTAAGACAGAATAATCATTTTGACCAGATGTGCCAGAATATATTGACTAGCTGTGCCAGAATAGTGTGACCATCTGTGCCAGTTATTGTGATCAGCCGAAACAGAGTATATTGTGACCATCTAAGATAGAAAATTGTGGCCAGCTGAGACAAAAGCCCTGCCTTCCCTACTTTGCAATCATAACTTTAGATTGCAAGCCTGTCTAATTGTATAGAAAAATTTCTGACGACGTACGTGAATAAATAAAAACCAACAATATCCGACACAGCAGTGAATGTTATGAAATTTCACAAATTTACATATCATGGGTAGAATGCAAAAACATGACGTAGATTACGTCTCGTCGTGAGCCTTCTTACTCTTGTATTGTTACGAAGAGACGTAAGTTATGTCTTGTTTGTGCAATTCTACCCCATACTTCGGAGGATCACTAACTTACTAAAAATACTCAGCCACGGAGCTGCTGATTGCATTACTGCCGTAATTCTCTCTCTCCGTGCAGTTAGGGTCGTAGTTGTCGCTACTGGTGCTGCTGCTGTTGGTGGTGACTGTATTGTTGTCGCTGTTGTTGCTATTTATGAGGATCTCACAAGGATTAACTATTGTATCAAGAGGCAGACATGCTGAATGGGAAGGAAAGGAAGAAATTCTATTATTTTTATGCTGATGGAGCACAAAATTTGAGATTTTTAGAGAAGAAAAATAACTATAAATACATCTTTACGAGGAAATCAATGTGAATTTGATAGAAAAAAAATTATTTTATTGAAAAAAAAAACAATGTTAAAAGTTATTTTATCTTATTCAGAGAAAACCAGAAAAAATGAAATTCAGGGTGTTGAATAAAAGTACCCACAGAAAGGCGAGAGAAATAGAAGAAAAAAACAGAGTGAGAGACAGAAATAATGAGATAGAGGGATATATAGGTAGATAGATAAGGTGAGAGAGAAAGAAATAAAGAGAGAGAGAGAGAGAGAGAGAGAGAGAGAGAGAGAAAG
>RQTK01000076.1:436840-456380 GCA_003991915.1 Elysia chlorotica
CGAAGAAAGTGTAATCTTTGATTAGTGTTTCATCCTCTAGGTTTCTCGTGCAATGCTAGACTAAGGCCGGGATACCAAATAAAATTCAAAACTTGAGTCTCTTGTCCTACAGTTCAGTGCACTGGCTCAGTAAGAGGCGAGAGAGAAAAAAAGAAGTATATAAAGAAAAAGGTTGAACGAAAAATATAGGATGGAAATGGAGAAATTGAACGAAAGAAATAGAGAGAGAAAGAGAAGAAGACACAGAAAGATTGACATAAAAAGAGATAATGAGAAATTAAGAGATTATGAAGTAAAACAGTGAAAGAAAAAGACAGAGAGGGAGAAAATGACAGAGACAAACAGAAAGCCATGCAGACAGGCAGAGAGACCGACAGAGAGACAGAGACACAGGGACATATAGAGATAGATGGAAGGAGAGATGGATAAGGGGACAAAGAAAAGAAAAAACAGATGGAAAAACAAACACATACAGAAAAAAAGAGAATATTGACATAAAATTATATAACTCACAGTTAGTGTTCCAAACATTGTTACAGTATTTCCACGGTGTCACTGAAGTCATGGAGGTCACCAGGTAGAGCATGGCCCAAGAGGAGATCACCCCGTAGTAAAGGGACGTTAATCCTGATATAGCAACCATGGAGTAGCCGACCCCTGTTCCGAAGGCAGAATTTGATTAATTAGAGCACAAGAAAAGGAGAAGTTACATTATTTATGGGGAATAAATCGTGATGTAAAAATAACAAGGTTTGAGCAACTATGCAGTAGCTCACAACTGTAGTGTGCATTGCGACCCGAGATTTTGTGAATGAAAAAGAAAATGAGAAGATACGTTATTTGCGGAAAATAAAAACTCGTTATCTGTAAATAACAAGACTCTAGCAACCATGAAGTAACAGCTCGTTACAGTTTCAATTTCCGAAGATTCGAGTTTTTAATTCGGCGCCACCTAAAGTTCTTACGGAAATTTACTTTCTCGTTTTTTTTGCAATAGATTTGATAGTCCCAACATAAGGAAATTAGATTACACATCATTTGTAGATAACATTGCTACATCAAATCTATTTAATGAATTCCTTTGGATTTACACGTGTTACAGTTTCAAGTTTTAAAGATACAAGTTTTCAAATTAGCTCCACCGAACGTTCTTATAGAGATTTACTTTCTTGTTTTCTTTGTCAAACACAAATTGTGTTCCGATATGTCCGTGAAGTCTAAAATCAGTTTCAAACCGTTAAGATAATGTGATGGATTTTATCTCAATATTAGTCCTGGTATAACTGGATCCGACTCAATCTTTGACGGCCTTAAAAACAAGCTTGTAAAAAGAAGGAGTAATCTAAGGGATAGTATGAAGAGTTCACCTTTGAAGATTGGTATGGGTCGTAGTGAAGAGAATTCACCAATAGCCTAACGTTCTCATGGATATTTTATTTTCTTTACCAAACACAAATTGTATTCTCATAGGTTTGTGAAGCCCTAACAGCAGTTTCAAACCGTTAAGATAATATGATGGATTTTAATTTAAATTAGTGCAGGCATTACTGGATCCGACTCAATCTTTGACGACATTAAAGCAAGCTTGAAAAAAAGAGTGTAAGCAAAGGGATAGTATGAAGAGCTAACCTTTGAAGATTGGTACGGCCTTCCACACCCGTATGGGCCCTAGTGATGAGTATTGGCCAATAGCCGTCTCCATGATGAATAGGGGAAGGCCACATGTAAAGATGAGGATAAAATAAGCAACGAGAAAGGCACCTGTAAAAAAAAATCAGTTGAATTTGCAGTTTAACCGAAAAAATATGTTGACAATTTAAAAAAAAAATCTATTTAAGCTCACAAATTGCATCGGCTGAGTTTTGATTACACGTAATTTGTTTTTAAACTTTGCTGGATATGAGCCAATTCCCTTTGTTCTAGAGTGATTAATAATTGACTCATGACAAATGATTAATATGTTTCAAAGAAGAATCGGTTATTTGAGTCCATCATCAAAACGAGTATTAAGATACCAGGCGTTTATTTTTTTAAATGCCAAAAGAAAATCCCCCAAGTTAAAAAGAGTAAGAAGACAAAAAAGGCCAGTTGCTCTAATTCAGCTTGCTAGTTTCTTTTACATATGTCTTTTACATTACTGATTTGAGGGACTCGTGGTGCTGTGTGGCGACTTCAAATCCATAATTAACGAGATGTATCAATTTTAATGGAGATGTTACACTGTCATGGCTGCCAAACCATAAGTTTCGTTTTTATAACCAATGGCAAGCACAGTGTAACGCAGGAGAGGGGAATGCAGTCGAGAAAAAAAAAGAACAAAACAAGAACAACAAAAACGCTCCGCATGACTAATTTGATAGTGATTAAGACTAGTACGACTGGTGTGTAAATACCAATTAGCGCCTACAGTTCAGTATTATTATGTTCCTTTGATAAACATACTGGACGCAACATAATTAAATATTACAAAGAGGAAGATAATACAATAACGGGTTAAATGGAATGTATTATATTGTATATTGATTATCTTTACTAAAGAAAAGATATTTGATTTGTGAATGCTTACGTAGAGTTGTGGATTTAACATTTAAAAAGTACGATAATCTGCAAATTGTTGTAGCAAGTGAGTCTGCAAAGCTTTTTGCATAACACTTGACTCCACAGGAAGGGACGCATAGGATTTGTATAATTTTAATGATTATAAAGTCTGGGTGAGTACATAAAGAGTTTGTGTTGTTCCAACGGACGTATGTGTATGTGATCCGTGTAGAAAGTTATATTATGTTTCTTTCAGTCTACATTTTTAACTGATCTATTCGTATACTGAATAACAAACCTCCGCCATGTTTAAAGGCCAAATATGGAAATCGCACGATGTTTCCAAGCCCGATCACGTGACTTAGGCACAAAATGGAGGCGTGAAATCTTCCACAGAGACCCATCTTGCGTGAACGGGGACCGTCGCGTGAGGAGGAGGAGTCAGAGGCCAAAGAGGCGGAGCTTCCATCGTCATTAGAGTTTGGATTGGCTGCCGCAGAAAGATAGCTTGGAGGAACCATATCCGGGTCGCCAGAATTCAACGGCTGTTGAATGCGAAACAATACAATAATTATTGTAATTTATACGTTTGGAAAAAAGAACACCCCAACAACAGGTTGAAAGTGAACAATATACGTGACAATGAAAATAGTTCCTGGGTATAAAAAAACACATCGGTGAAAGTCACTCAAGTAAGGCAATTATTCCGAGGTCTATGTTGATGACACCAGTGAACTTACTAGCCCTAGCATTTTGCGGGAGGCATTATTTTCTTTGAGACAGACTTAGAACATTAAAAGTTGTGACCATAAAAATACACAACCTTGTTTGTTTTCAAGCCTATATATTGTACCGTAGCAGCATGAAGAAATGGTTGCCAGACATAAGTTCTAGGACCCATCCACAATAAAGCCTACATGATTTTGCATTGGACACTAAGCAACGAACACGTGTAAAGCAACAGTCAAACAAACACAACTCGTTGGTTGGCGACTGCATATTTAATGATAGCAGCTGAGGCAGTTTTATTGCTGCAAGTTGTTGTCCCTTAAAGGGCTGGACGCACCAAGAAACCAGAGACAGTTGAAGCCAATAACGACCCTTCTTTTGACGCTCATATATCGGCTGTGATTTGGAGTGGACCCAAAACAAAGTCTAAAATCACGCAATATAAAATTTAAAATGCTTTTAATCTTATAAATGTATGATTTTGATAACCAATATTTTTTTTCTGTAAATTATCAAAAATAGTTACCTCCTCCTGTTGCATATTTAGGTACACTTACATTATATAGAAATCGAGAGAGAGAAGCAAATATTGATAGTTGATGTAAGAGGTAAAGAATTTCAAATTTACTAGAAACTGTAAAAATATTAGTTTTTCTCCGACATTTAACATACTATTAACGATTATTTTCACATCTTCAAATCTCACTTTAAAATATAAAAAAATGCAATAAGCTGCTTTGCGATGTTAAAAAACGAATAGTGTGTTTACATTATTGCATCTCTTTTTTTTTAATGTGAATGAACATGTTTTCAAACCATTTAAAGAGGGTTAGGTCTGATTGCGGCATGGTATTTTGATATTCAAATAAATGGAGGTCAAAGAGCTGAAACCGTGGTTAAAAAGCAGATGCTCGAATATAAATACATACTTATATACAGATGTTTATTTTCCCGACAGGCTAGTAATGAATCAAATAATACTAAACAACTTTTAAAAACCCTGATGTCATTTGGAGTTAGATGATAAAGCCATTATGCGATGCTTTGCTATGTTTAAATATCGGTCCTAGAGAATTTGGATCTTTTGGAATTAAGAGATTATTCTCTCCCGCCAACGTATTGGCAATAATATATATACACAGGTGCATTTGAAAAGTAAATAAATTTCAAGTTAAATGAAAATAGGATACAGACAAAAGGATTGATCAACGAAGACAGCACTCTCATTAAGTAAAAAAAGTATAACCTTATTGCATCCTCGCAATTAAAACACATTATGAATTAAACGTTTGAATAAGGAAAAGGCAAATATAACACCACTTAACAATAGTTATTAATTTCAGTTACGTCGATGTTGTTTTTCTATTTTGAAACATTCACATTGTAAGTATACATTCTATGGGTTTCATGTATTCCTAAAATGTACATTGTTGTACTCAGTGTTTGTTTGTATGCTACTTCATGGTTACAACGTTAAGTCCCAATTTGTTTTACAACGTTACACCACTGTGTGTGTGACAACAGTACTTGAACAATTCACAATGCCCTCTTATACAACGTAACCATGGATTATACTTACCGCTTGCAGCTGTTTTTGATGCACATTGGTGTTGCATAATATGGTAAAGCAAATCCAAATTCACACATGGACAACACTTACTATTACTCTATAGTCCAGTGTATTTTGAAAAGTTAAATAACCTTTTCATAGCCTATTTCTTGAAATAAATCCAAACCTTGTGCATCCATAAGAAAGAATGAAATGAACTGAATAGTGAATACACAATGTTGGCACATAGGAGAATAAGCTCGTGTTGCTTAGGCTTGGTAGAGGGGAAACATGTTAATACTTTTGCCTGACACAAAGTCAGTGCTCCCTGCGGACAATCCAGATGCTCGGATGTCAGACGCAAGACAAGACAGACATGTTTATTTCGCAGATATACAATGCGAGTTACAGAGAGAACGACAGAAGTAAAGAGAAGAAGATATATACTGACAGAGAGAGAACGGAAGAGAGAAAGGTATAGAAGCATAGAAAGAAAGAAAGAAAGAAAGAGAGAGGGAGAGAGAGAGAGAAACAGACAGACAGACAGACAGACAGACAGACAGACAGACAGACAGACAGACATAGACAGAGACAGTGAAAGAACGAGATAGGTAAATCAAGGAAGAGATATGCTGAGAGAGAGAAAGGAAGAGAGAGAGGGGTAGTGAAACGTAGACAGAAATACAGATAGAGAGAGGAGAGAGAGAGAGAGAGAGAGAGAGAGAGAGAGAGAGAGAAAGAGCGCGCGGAGATGAATCAAAAGAAGATAATAAGCTTTTAAATATCTTGAATGCTTATCGACTTTTAACGGGTGAATATTTATATGGTATTTTTCAATTTAGTTTTTATGTATTTCCATTGTTCACGCATTTCCATTAAAATAATTGTTTTAGAACCTCACTTAACTATTTTTTTTTTCTCATTATAAACTCAAGGACATATTAAGTGTATACATTTGAATTCCGTTCACTGAATTTTCTCTAACTTTTTTTTAGTGCACATCAATCTCACTCTCTCCCCGACCTTGCTTCGAGTCTTTCTTCTTTAGGGGGCCATCTCCAATAGGTTTATTAAGAATACTGTAACACACGTTCTGATTACTATCCTTTCTTCCCTGGTCGTGGATCTTACAGGGAATATCTGTAAAAGCAAGACCAGCTCATGTCTGGTTCACTCTGCGGCTGATTAATTGCGCATTCACCCTTGTGCCTTGAGTGGCCTGAGTGACAGGCAACAGGGGGCACAGTGCCGCACTGGTAGAGCGTTTGTCTTTCAATGGGGAGGTACCTAGTTCTAAACCCACGATCGGTGAAACTTTTTTGTCCAACCCTGTCCCTTATTTTCGTTGGATGGGTGCCAGTTTAATGTAACTGACTAAGACACAGGGTGTGATATCCCGTAACTGTGTCCGTATAGCAGTACGTAAAATTACCAGGCGTAAGTTTTGGGCCCCGTCCACAATATAGCATATATAGTGCTGTTGTTGGACGGTAAGCAACAAAAAAAAAAAAAAAAAAAAAAATCATGGTTAGAGGATTCATTTTGTCGCTGATTAATTACAGATTCGTTCTTTGTATAGGGTGGCGAAGTATCAGGCTAAAAAGGGGAGGAGGAAGAAATGGCGCAAGTGGTAGAGCGTTGGTCTCTCAATCTTGAGGTACAAGGTTCGAAACTCACAATTGATCGAAATTTGTTTTGGGTTTCGTCTTTTTTCTGTCAGTGTAAGTGTAATGTAACCGGTGTCTTCGTCCTGTTTCTTTGTGGTAACACTTAAAATTATCAAATTTAAGTTTCGGAATCCGCCCACAATATAGCCTATATAATGTTGTTGCTGGACGCTAAGGAACAGAGTCATTCCAGCGCTAATTAATTACAGATTCGCCTTGTGCGTAGAGTCGCCGAGTGACATTATCTTACGCTACATACAGTGGGCAATGCTGAGATCTGAGAACATCTAGAGAAGCTGTTTGTGTACATAGCTAGCTAACGTGTTGAGTGCATGGTCAAACCATTACAGTTAGACAGTGATATAACAGTGTTACAAACCACATTTTTTGTTTCAACATCTCAGATCTTGATTTTAATTTCAAATTCAACCTTCTTTTGCGTGCAAGTGCATGTACTAAATAACAATGCAAAGTAATTTCCACAAAAAACTTTGATTTTACAGAAATTCCGTGTTAAAGCCACTCAATTCCGACAATATCAAATGTGTGGCAGCCATTTATATCTGAACATTTTCTTATAATTATGTTTCATTTGAATTATAGATGTTTTGTCTTAGCATAAACCAGTTAAGTTCTTTCAAGGCAGATCGGATATTTAATTTTTTTTGCCATTTTTAGCACACGCTAAGCCAATCCTCTTGTAAAGATTATAAAAACAATTTCCTCGAGATAAATTTATTCGCGTTTAAAACTTAAGCCGCTCCTTCTAAACGCAAGTAGAAATAACGACCCTTCCCGATTCCTTTGATGTGGGATCCTAAATTTCCTAATATATGCATCTTTTTTTTATTTCGAAGTACAAGCCAACAGCATTCGTTGATTGATATTAACGCGCCAATCTCTCCCTCATTTTCCATTTCCGTCCCCCTCCCCCCCTCTCTCTCTCTCTCTCTCTCTCTCTCTCTCTCTCTCTCTCTATCTCTCTCTATCTCTCTCTCGCTCTCGCTCTCTTGCTTTCCCTCTCCTCCTCTCTCTTTTCCACCCTTCTCTGTGTTGGTCTCTTTCTCTCTATCTGTATATGTTTATCAGTCTGTCTGTCTGTCTGTCTGTCTGTCTGTCTGTCTGTCTGTCTGTCTGTCTGTCTGTCTGTCTGTCTGTCTGTCTCATCGTGAAACTAAAACTGTGTGATTGCGTGAGGTCGTTAAATTTGTTGTTGTTTTATTAAAACTTTTAAAAAAGTTACTGAGGATGTAGTATTTCTATTCATGTTTATGATCACACACACATACATACATATAACTATCAATTTCTCATTAACATAAGCATCATCATTGGCGCACATGGGTGTAACCTTTAGACCTTCTAGATTTAGATCATGATCTCACGGCAGCGTGCAGCACGGTAGTAAAATAGCTGGCGCCCTGCATTAGTACAAGACTCCGTCATCCATCTCTCTCCCACATTATCCGCAACAACACCAGGACAATCAATACAATGATAGACTGAGCAAAAGCTGTAACTTACATTGGACCCGGATGTCGTTGTGTCGCTTTTTTCTATGCATACATCGTTTTTTCACAAAGTGAGTAGTAGCGTTCAGATACGAGGATATTACAAAAGCATTGCAGTACAGCTTGAAGCCACTCAGTTGATCGAGAAAGAATGTAGAGACCTACCTTGACGTAAAGGAAAGGAATGGCAAGAGCAGCCGAGGCTAGCTGAGGTATTGACAAAAAATCAATTGAGAGTATTTCAGAGTATTTTCAGCAGATTGGAACAATTAGGCCACAAATCAGGCTAGTTAACCTAATTACATTATTTTTTTTTATCTCTTTGTTTTTTTTTTATTCCTGAAATTTAGAGTTTTCTCTCTCTCTGTCTCTCTTTGTTTCTCTCCCTCTCTCTCTCTCTCTCTCTCTCTCTCCCTCTGTCACAATTAATGTACAGTATATTTCTCCATTTTCCAGTTAACCTGCCTCTGTTCGTATCTCGCACTGCCTGTGTTTGTTTCTAAGTTTTTCTCACCAGCCACATTTTAATACTTTTGACGTATTGACCGTAGGTTTTTTTTAAGGGGCCTACTGGTCTTTGCGAATTAGATCTATTAAAATTTGTGGCAAATTTCATATTTTCCATTACCAATTTACATATAAATAACCAGAAAGCATCAGGTCATATAAAAATATTCCTCTTTCAAAAAAAACTAAAGTATCAAACTCGATGATGTATCCCTTTTTTCCTGGAAGTGGTCAAACGCCTACGGTTTTAAATTGTTGTTTCTCTTTTTACTTAAAACAACATACATCTTACCACATGTTGAACTGAAAAAAGTTGAACTTCATGTTCCGGCTCTGAACTGATCACAACCTGCTGAAAAGACACAGGTCATCTTTTTTCCTAGTGTGGACACAATGACCATTTTGGTTGATGGACGCACATACGGTATGGAGGTATATATCAAGTGTTTTTAACTTCATGGTTTGGGCTCAACGGCCTCTCATTTGAATGATTGTGCTATTCTTGTTTTAAAAAACACATGGTGCATTTATAGTAGACCGAACACCAACTTTTAGAAAGAGGACAACAAAGAGAAAATATGAAGAGGAAAAGTTGAAATAATATCTTCTTTCAAACTACAGAAGAGCATGCAATGAATACTGACAGTGTACATTTCCCAAAGATTTCGGGGATTTAATTAATACAGATTTAAGTTTGGAAATGTGCAAACGCTACAAGAAACTTGAAAGAAGGTACATGCAATAATTTTAGATTAAAAATGACAATTTTCGTATACAAATAAAAGAGAGAAGAAAGTTAAAGAGGAGACACTTAGTAGACTAACGAAAGTTTGAAACAGACCTCACTTCCAGAGAAGTTGATAATGTTGGGAAGGTAGAGGTTGGCAGTCAACATCGCCAGGGCGTTGGCCGGCCGAAACGGATCGGGGTGACAGATGACGTAATCTGGGAGGTCAGCCTGAGGTTCGTGCTCTGGGTGTCCAGGGCCCCAGTGAGGAGGGGTGGACCGGAGCTGCTTAAGGCGCTGTGGGAGACAGGAAAACATATCATTTATCAAAGTTGGTTACAGTCAGAAAACACGTGTTCCATAGAAAAATAAACTATCACCAGGTGCAACTATGAGTAACGAATGATCAAAGAGGGAGAGCAACTTGACGGAACTATTTGGTTCGTTAAAAGGAACGAAAACCAGTTCCAAAATCAACATATGTTAGTATAATTATATAAGTATCAACGGGATTAAGAGGGACATCAGGTGACACTGATAGGAAATTAAATGTATTGAATATATAATTATATTGCTTGTTACAATGAGCCCAAAACAGGTTTAAGAAATCAACTGCGTAGCTATAGGTACCAAATGAATTAGGAAGGAAAGTAAGGAGACAGAATTATGTTGCTTGTCAAATTGATAAAAAGCAGTTCCAAAAGTAACATAATATGTATAAATAACAACTGAATTAAAAGAGAGCGCAAGGAGACAGAATGGTAGAAATGAGCCTAAAACAGTTAAGGTACACAATCGACAGAGCCAGACAACACTGATGTGAGAATAAATTCATGATATTTATTGAATTATATTTTTAGCAATTATTCTATAATATTTCACCAACCAATTTACTTGTGTGATAAACACAACAAAGCCAATAAAATTCCACACCATGATAAAGTCAACACAAAGTTTTTTTTTCTAATTTTTAATTTTTTAGCATTCCAAGAACCGCAAAACGAGCCTGGATAGTATACATGTATTATTTCTCTTAAAAATCTACAAAACCACCTGTGGATGGTACCTGTTTAAAACTTCCATGCAGCCTGAAATAGGCAGTGAGAGACATGGCTAGACCAGGGAGCAGGATGATTGGGTTGAGCGCCCAGCCTATGCCGTGCAGCCACTTCTTGTCTCTGTCCTCGGCGGGAAGACTCTGCAACAGGTTGGTCGTCAGAAACGAGGTCACGATCATCAGCTGGAAAGAGAAAAATTAATGTGTTCATTAAAAGAGATACCTTGAAAACTATCTTTGATAGCTTAAAAACTGTCTGGGGAATTCAAGTTCTTTGATGAATCCAAGTGTTTCTTTTATACCTTTCTGCTTAGTTTAATAAATTATATCTGATAATAATATTTTAGAGATTTATTGAAATCACAAACACGGTCATGATCATCAACGGGAAAGAAAAAAGGTATCGTTGAAGGAAATACATTGCAAAATATCATAAGAACACACATGTTTTAATGAATACAAATATTCACATATATTTTTCCAATTATTTTATACTAATATATTTCTATAAAATAATAAACCAATTTTCTTGATATGCATACCACTTGCATAGGATTTGATAACAAGAAGTAGGTTTTTATTACAATGATAACGTACTGTCTTATTCCTGAGGTGAGCAAAGTCAATGGGGTGGGCACTAAAAGAAAAAGTTGACATATTAGAGCTCGAAATAGAAAGCAATTATAATAGATGTCACTCATTAGCAATTACTTTTCTATATTAAAAATCGGTATAATATTGTTTACTGATCTGCATTGTTCATAACTATTCTGATGTGTGGTTTTAAACTAGGGAAAGTACCAAAAAAATAACAGAAAATATGTTCTACTGCTTCTAATTAAAGTTCTTAAGCCTCACAGTCAGAAATAGAGGACATCCCCATCTCCACAGCCACTTCCACATCAAACTCTTGTTACGCCCTGTCATCTCTACGATGCGGCCAGCAAATCTACGGGCACCGTAGCCCCACCCCACGATGAGGCATTGTGCTGCCGCCAAAAAAGGCGTGGTCAGACGCGTTACTGACATTTGCAACAGACGCATCATGTGCAGCCCATTCTGAAGAAAAGAAAACAACAACAACAACATATTAAACTGATGTTTAATGAATTGTTTAATACGAAATATGTACATTCGTTTGACGTTGGGCAGTAAGGAACAAACTAAAACTAAAACTAAACCCTAATAAAACCTCTCCGAGCTTGCCTGTTGGGATTCTATAAATATATTTATGTATTTAAGGATTTTATTTTTCGGTAACGTTTAAAGTACTGCCACACAAAGTTGAGTTGATTTGATTTTGTTTAATGTCCAACATCAACACTATACAGGCTATATTGTGAACGGGCCCTATACTAACGTCTAAAAATTGTAAGTGCTGCCACACACGAGACAAGGCGGGGATACCATGACTCATGTCTCAGCCAGTCACATTAAACCCACATCGACCAAACCAGTAGGGAGCGAAATCGCCAGGGCTCGAACCACGGACCCTTTTGCGTCGGAAGCCAATGTTCTACCCCAGGACCAAGATTTTACGTATTAGCACATAGAGAAATGTCAACTACCTGTGCAGTTATGAGCACATTGAGTGCCATCGATACCGCCATTATCAAGCCCAGCAGGCCGATCCTCCACTTCCTCGGCGCGTCTTCCAGGTGAAGGAGGTCTAAGGCGCCCTGTTGCATGTGCTGGAGCGCCACCGCTCCCTGGATGATGGCGAACAGCGCCAGAGACACGAAGAAGATGCCGCTCCACAGGGCGGGTCTGGGAAGCTGGGTGGTCGCCGCGGGGAACAGGACAAAGCCCAGGTCGTAGTCAGCTGGAACAGAAGGTTGTAGACGTAGAGTAAAGGGTTAGGTTAGTTAATTGGGTCAGTTGCTTAACGTACAATGTTAACACTTTAATAGGCTATAATAACTGTGGCAGGTTTCAAAACTAACGACTGACAATTTTACCTGCTGCCACACAAAGACAGAGCATAGATACCTGGACTCATGTCACGGCCTGTCATATTATACCGACTCCAATTCAACAATTTGAGGACGAAATCGACAAATCGTGGTTTTCGAGACGCGAACCTCCCACTCGGGAGAACCAGCGGCCTACCAGATGCGCTAATTCGTTCTCCCAATTGGAGAGGGGTATTTAGCATTGTAGGGTGATAGAAACAAGACAATATCTGTAGTTTTAGCTTAAAACTAGATATAACAGCGTGGAAAGACTCTGTTAGAACATAAGAATCAGCAAAAGATAGGTGTGGAGATTGGCAGCTCGGTTATAAAAGAAATTAACATTAGGACTAATAAATATGTCATGAATCCATATTTTATTGCGATTTTCTAGAAATAACAAATAATGTGGAGAGAATATTACTAATTTCACACCGCGATAAATCAACCCGGGTTGCAAAATTGTACACGCGTTTTAATATCATAATTTTTTTAACTTCTAGCATAAATCAAGGTTTAGATTTAATCACGGCTTGAAATGTGCCAAATGCACCCGCATTGTCTCTTGAGGACCCTCCACAATATATCCTATAAAGTGCTGAAGGACGCTTGACGCTAAACAATAACAACAACAACAACAACAACAACAACAGCATCAACAACAACAACAACAACAATATAAAAGAAATCTAACAAGCTTGGTACAATATATAGTGATATTTATATCTGTGATCGCACAAAACGTACCTAGCCCTTTAATCTGATCTACAGAGACCCGAGCCCTGAGCGCCTCCACACCCAGCAGCGCCAGGACCAGGCATCCGGTCATCACAGTTACCACTAGAGACATTGACGTTATGGCCATGGCGTTTCTGGTCGAAAAATACCAATGAAATGTCATTTATAAAGAGGGGAATTACAACCATAATGCAAAGACGATTCCATAATCCAATTAAAATTGAAAAAGTCGAGGGTTAATCATATTCAAAGTTTAACCTACGAGAGTTGATCAAATGCATAATATATATCATGGCCCTATTAAGTTTGTGTTCGAATGAAATTGTGCACGTTTACTTGTATTTCTTTTTACATAGTTACACATTAAGATGTCCGCACTTTGAACTTTCTTGCTCAAACTTTCATGGACAGCCCCTCATAAACTTTCGACAACCCACAATATAATCATATCACATGGAGATTTGACTTTTAAAAAATATTTGATGTCAGAACGCATCTCAATGAAAGCTGTCGCGATTATTAGGTTTGATCTAGTTTACTTTTGATAAAACTGCATTTAAGGTGTGCGTATTTTATTGCATCTTAACAAAAAAGAAAATAATTATCAGAACTTTTTATGTATACTTTTAATAATTGGACCTTCTTCTTTTAAAGCTTCACCATAATAGAACAGTTTCTTCATACTCTCGGCATATTACATTTGATAAACTCTTGTACATTTTATTAAGGTTGATAAATGTTGACAATGGAAATAAGCCCAATGCATATGTTTCTATTTTAAGTCCATCCGTCTTTAAAGTGTACATTAAATCTGCGTACGGAAGATGTGTATTATTGATCAGACTAAGGTGAAAGGCTGATGGTAAAATACATTGTAATGTACTGTTTGTGTCCAGTCACAGAACTAGTTTTTGTCATAAAGGAGGAGATAGGAAGGGTTTACAGTAAAAAAAAGATTTTAAGATGCTGAGCTATAGGTAATGTCCTTTTTGCAACCATTCAAATTTGAAATATTATGCAGATCAGAAAATTAGAACAAGAGATTTTTTTTAATCACAATGTATACACTTCAGTTCTCTATAAATGTACTGGATCGACTGTTTAAATGCTGTTCGACAATTAACATGCTTTTAACGCACCCTAAAGTTCAAACACTTTATGCTGCTTAGAATGATTGTACTCGAATATTCGTTTTATATCAATAACTCAATCGTGTTTCTTTCTTAAAAGCGTTGAAGATATAGAAAAGTTGACCCACCGTTAAAATCAGATTTTATTATACTTAGACCTACTGACTCCTTACCCGTAGCTTTTTAACAAAGTTTAGCTTCAAATCAATGCCTCAAAATCGTAATGTTGCGTTCTGGTAAAGTTGGCGATAAAGAATGGACTTAGTTATTGTGATCCAACTTTATCCAGAGCTATTCACTCCTGACTCAAACATTTCTAATGTGTTTTCAGCTTCCAATCAATGCAGGCTTTTAGTTTACGCGCCAATAAAGGATAACATAATACAGCCTAGACCCACATCTTTTCTGTTCGTTCATTGGATTCACAAGTCTAGGATAGAGCTATGATTGGATTCCGATCGAAGCTTCCAAAAATAACACGCAGGGTCACCGAGATAAAAATAAAAAATGTGCATTTAGATACAAAGTCAGCTATGTCATAAAGATATTCAGCACGACTAGGAGACGTTATTATTCTAAGTCTAGTGGGCTTGTGAGCAGAACGAAATACGAGTATGCTCAATAAGTATCATTTTGTCCTAACTATGATATCAATTAAAATAAATAGGCCTCTATTTATATTGCAATGCAAAAAAAGTATGTGTTCACGTCAGTCAATTTGGTGACTTTACATGTTATTCTGGGAAGCCTCGATACCGATGCAAATTTCTTTACCGATCGTCTACATTAAACTACGGACCACGGTATAGCAAGGACTCTGATAGGGCGGCTCACCTGAAAGTGTTGCCGTGGAACTTGCAGTGTCCAGCCAGCGTGATGAGGATGCCGGTGCCACAAGCCAGGCCTGACAAAACCAGGTCAAGCGCGTCAAGCCAGGGCTGGGGGAATTGGTAGTCATGAAAACATCATAAACAATGTTAAAACTTCTCTTAATATACACTGTGTACTTTTTATTTATTTATTTATTTATTTCTTTTCTTGAAATTCACTTTATCTTTCACTCACATTTATCACTACTAGAAGAAATTAGGCAGACACATATTTGAATTACTTTTTTTTATCTTATTGATACCGACATATGTTGCTGCTGATAAATAGTAACAGAAGTGTAAAAATTTTTTTTGTTTCTAATATCAATGGCCTAAAAAAGAGAATAAAATGTATATAAAGTACAAAACGGCTGACAAAAAACCCCGTAAAACCACGTGAAATGTACGTGACAATCAGGGCAATGTGGTTAAAAAGATAAAAAAATGTATGGATTTTTTTAATGAAGTGACAGCCAATGCGAGATTTACAGCGAGAAAACGTATTAGAGTTATCTCAATTAATTACTTGTCACGCTTCACGGTGTCAAGGCTTAGACATCATAGACGACAGTAAATGACAGCTCTTACAAATTTAGTAGAATGGTAAGATAAACGAAGAGGAAAGCGAAATATAGATAAATTAATGTGGATTAAAACATTCAAATAGAGGACGAAAGAGATGCGGGAGGTAGATAAAGAGACATATTGATAGATATAGAGGTACATACACTACATTATTGTTTTAATTGAGCAGAATATTATTTCGCATCACGGCACTGTGGTTAAAAAGATAAAAAAATGTATGGATTTTTTTAATGAAGTGACAGCCAATGCGAGATTTACAGCGAGAAAACGTATTAGAGTTATCTCAATTAATTACTTGTCACGCTTCACGGTGTCAAGGCTTAGACATCATAGACGACAGTAAATGACAGCTCTTACAAATTTAGTAGAATGGTAAGATAAACGAAGAGGAAAGCGAAATATAGATAAATTAATGTGGATTAAAACATTCAAATAGAGGACGAAAGAGATGCGGGAGGTAGATAAAGAGACATATTGATAGATATAGAGGTACATACACTACATTATTGTTTTAATTGAGCAGAATATTATTTCGCCATGTCATCTTGTAGTAGAACTACCTCAAAACTGTATAAGTGATCCCACTTTGGGTTGAGGAAAGCCTGAATGCCTTGCACGGATCCAGGCAGTGTGCATGCAACAATAAACAAAACAGCGATCATCAAGACAGACGGGACGGCCGTAAAACAGAAGGAGACCTGGGGAAGATGGTGGCATTTTAATTATGCTAATGTGATGGTTATGTGAGACAGTCTCTGGTAACAACAATTGAATAAAAAACAAAATAAAAGGGGAAATGAAGTTACGGCAAACATTAACAACGCCCGCCTTTAAAATTAGGAATAAAATTTAGACGGTGCTAAAAAATATGAACTATCAAATTTTGTCATAAAGTTATGATCAATATAAAGTAAAAGTTTAATAATTGATCTAATGTTGTAGCAGTAGCAAAAAAATTAGCTGCACTTATTTTTCATTTGCATTCGTAGAATCGTACAAAGATTCTCAAGTACGTTGGCCATCTGTCGTTTAACGTAGAATCGTCCAAAGATTCTCAAGTACGTTGGCCATCTGTCGTTTACCTGTTGTTTTATTAACAACTAATGTTTGTATATTTTTAAAGAAGCTTGCAGGTCTACCCAGGCACTAAATAGTAAGTTTTGGCCTTAAGTATATTGACATTTAAAACAGTGTTTATATTAATTTTGTTTCTTAAAATAAACAATCTAATAAACACCTCATTACCATTTTCTTTATAATGTTAAACCCGTTCAATTTTTTTAGTTCAGTAAAGAGTTGCTTTTTTGTCTCTTCTTTTAAGTTTTCTGTTATTATGTTTTATCTTCCTTTTAAAGTTTGAAAAGTTAACTTTTTTTTATCAAAATATAATATTATGTACATTGAATAATTATAATTTAGGCATTTGATATTTCAATATTTTAAAAATACCGATTAGAGAAATTTACGAATTTATTTGATCAGTTCATTTCCATCCGAATAATCGCTGATATGAACTAAACACATAATAACATATTGCGAAGTATAGGCCTTGGATACAGCTGATATTTGTTTCCCTAACAATTTAAATGTTTTGAAATGCTCATTAAAAGGCTAATTATGTACAAACAGAACGATCTGAAGTATCATTCCCTGAAAATTCTGAGCGATCTATCGATTTATACGCTCTAAATTTAAAAAAAAATGATGGGCACAATGAAAACAGGAAATACCAGGTAGTTAGCTCATTATAATCATAATTAACAGTAATAAAACTGTTTGATTGTTGTAGGTGTTTTTACCTTGGCAAGAGTTTTTGGTCCCAGGGCAGATAACATGAAGATAATAATCCAAAGAATAATAAGGCAGATGAGCACTCGAGAAACCACATGTCCTATGGAGCTGATACTTCCTGATGTTTCCAAAACAGCAGTGCTGGGGGTATACAAGGGGAGTTTTCTTTAAAAAGAAACATTATTTTGAATATTAAAATATCGAAGATATTGAAAGATATAGAAACCGAAATAGATAGATAGCTAAGCGATAGATAGATAGATAGATAGATAGATAGATAGATAGATAGATAGATAGATAGATAGATAGATAGATAGATAGATAGATAGATAGATAGATAGATAGATAGATAGATAGATAGATAGATAGATAGATAGATAGATAGATAGATAGATAGATAGATAGAGAGATAGATAGATAGATAGATAGATAGATAGACAGATAGATGGATAGATAGATAGATAGCTTAATATAAAGAGAAACAGAGACAGGGAGACAGAAAAACAGACATAGAGAGACAGAGAAACGAACAGATATATTGATAAATAAACGTGCACACCACAATTCTAACATGATATACATCACATGAGACCAAGTTAATGGACCAAATTAAACAATACCTTTGTTTTACTTGTTGATTGTTGTTGATGTTGTTGAGTTGGTTTAACGTCCAACATCAGCACTATATAGGCTATACTGTGAGCGGGCCCCAAGACTAACGCCTGACAATTGTATGTGCTGCCACACACGAGACAGGGCGGGGATGCCATGACTCCTGTCTCAGCTGGTTACATTATACTGACACCGAACCAACCAGTAGGGAGCGCAATCGCCAGGGCTCAAATCTGGGCCTTTTGCGTCGGAAGCCAATACCCCAGGACCACCACCCCCACCTTTGTTTTACAGACTCATGTTTAGGGCAGGGTTTTAAGGAGTTGTGGAAATTTATCAGATGTGATACAGCTAGTAATTTATATCATAATTATATAGTTGTTATCAAGAATGAGACCTTTGGAAAATCGTTTTGGTAGGAAATTTCAGGGATTCTAACTACCTTAAATAATTCAAACACCCAAAGCAATTAAAATCTGTAATGTTTAGTTTATTTTCCGCTAATCAGAAACAAAATTATTATTATCATTATTATTCTTATTGCTATCATCGTCTCTTTTTATCATCACAATCACCATGTATAACATTTATACCTTTCATAAAAGCTAAACAGTCTATCGAACAAAATACAACTATAATGAATGTATAGCAAATGAAAAAAAAAGTGTAAATGCATTTTTTTTCATTTTTTAAAGAGATAAAAGAATTAAGTAAAGCCTCTCACATTTAACAATAATTGTCTAGGAAATAAATTCGAAGGCTCAAAAGAAAAGGAACTGCTTAACACCATCAGTGATAAATGTACGTGGTGCCACCTCCCGAGATAGAACGTCAAATAGAAAAATAAAGCAGCTAAATTTGATGGTGGGTATTAGTTATAGAATGTCACAAAACTTTGCAGAATGTACACAAAGTTATACGTAAAAACTATATTGTCTTTACTTTCTACTTTCTTTAAATCTACATTTCATCTATCTACAGGTATAAAATTATATTTTCTTTATTTTTTTACATCTCACATTTTCATATAATTATTTCCAGGCAACTTACCCCGTATCTATGCAATGATTTTTTTGTGAATTATTAATCTTTTTATTTTTTCTTCCACCAATCAGCATTTTTAGTTAACTATAATTAAAAATCGTGTGTAACATCAACATGTTCAAGTCCCAGACATGTTTTTATTTTTAAACTACTGACCACATAATAAAAAGCTAGATTGAATATGGTACACAAAAAATGCAACAACACTTCAGAGACAAAGACGTATAGATATTCTATACAACAGCAATGGTAAACTCTTCGGGAGAAAATACTCCTAAAGTAATCTATCGCCCCTGTCTCTGAGTCCTGTCACTGTGTCTGTTTATCTACTTGTCTGTCTGTCTGCCTGTCTCTCTCTCTCTCTCTCTCTCTCTCTCTCTCTCTCTCCCTCCCTCTCTCTCCCTTTTCCATTTTCTTTCTTTAACTATCTACCATCCTTTCTCAAATTCCTTCCTCCTCTGTCTCCCCGCTGTCTCTCTCTCTGATGTCGATATTTTCATCTCTCTGTCTCTCTGTCTCTCTGTCTGTCTCTCT
>RQTK01000076.1:456405-468901 GCA_003991915.1 Elysia chlorotica
CCCAAAACTCTCTTACACCCTGAAACCATCACGTGTACCATGTGATTGGCAACGGAAGAAAAGAAATGGTTTTGTAAGCTACTTGTAAAGCTAAAATCTCTCAGGCCATTTCGTTTGAGCTAGATTTATGCCTTCTGACAATCACCTTTTTATCTTGTTTGAATTAAAGTAGTACCCGACGATGCTGTTGTTCAAGTTTGTTTCTATGTTATTCTCATAGCTAGAAACTTATGATGAGATCGGCTTTGTGAGGAAAAGGGGTGAGGTTTGTTAGTAGTAGTAGGGTTGGCTATTTTGTTAGATTTGCTTGTGCTTTAGTAAAACTTGAAGAAACTAAAATAATGTACTAGGTATTATAAAAAAAAAGGTTGCACTCAGAAAAAAGACTTAATAGGTTGCACTTGGAATTTTGTTGGTTGATCGCACCCTGGAATTACCAGTAAAATCACCTACTAGAACTAGTTCCAACAGGTTGAACCACGAGATAAGCATTATAAACACATTCCATATATGGTTGTGGCTGATTCCACCCTTCGATTAAAAAAAAAACGTTCACTTACTAGGAGTAGATGTGGCTGATTGCTTCTTTAACTGAGCATCACATATATCTTAGATATGTTTGAGGATCAGCTATTATAAGTGGTTGAGTATAATGACAGCCTAAGATATGAAATAGAATCACCTGGTAGGAGTGGCACTCTGAGATTTGCATAAGGATCACCTACCAAAAGTAATTCTAACTGATTGCATAATAAGGTGAACATGAGGATCATCTGGTAGAAGTTGATGTGGCTAAGACAATCATTAAGGTCATCTACTAGAAGTTCTTGGGGTTGATTGCACCCTAAGATTAGCTGTAATATCACTCACTATAAGTGGTTCTAGCAGGTTGAACCAGGAAAACAGCATTGAAATCAAATACTAGAAGTGATTTTGGTTTATTATACCCTGAGATAAACATTATTATCAGGAGCTATAAGTGGTTGTGACGGATCGCATATAATACAAATTATGAATAAAAACTAGAAAGAGTTCTGGCTGATTTTACCCTGAGAATAGCAAAAAATATCACCTACATAAAAACATTGTTGCTGATTGCACCTGAAAATAAGCATTAAAAGAACCTACAAGAAGTGATTCCGTGAGAAAAGCATTAAATAAAAAACTAGAAATATTTATAGCTGATTGAATCATGGGATTAGCATTAATATGACCTACTAATGGGTGTGGCTGATTGCACCATAAGATAAAGATTAAATTCACATACTAGAAATGACCACGGCTTATTGCATCTTGAATTAAGAATCAAGATGATACAGTGAGAGATTGTCTGAGACAAGTATTGAGAGGTGGTTGTCGCTGCATGCACTCTTAGATAAGCGTTAGGATCACATACTAGAAGTGGTTGTGGCTGATGTTGTACGAAGGGCGACGGAAGAAAGCTGACACATTCGATGACGGCAGATCTGTTAAAAACCCGGTGTCCGAGGTGGTATCGTCTGAGGAAGAGTAGTGGGTTTGACAAGAGTGGCAACTGTCAATACGTTAGAAAAATAAATTAATTAATAAGGAAAGAAGAGATACAGAGAGAGGGAAGGTGCGAAAGAGAGAGAGAGAGAGTAGAGAGAACGAGAGGGGTTGAAGATAAGATGAGGAAGATATATTATACGAGCAGAAATGACGTTCCATTAGGGTTTTTTTTTTTTTTCTTACAATTTCATAGTAAAAGTAGCGTCTGTGGAAAAGAAGTCCTTTTGACAAAAGAGGCAACTCTCAAAGCGTTATAATAAGGAAACAGAAAAAGAAAGACTGAGAGAGAGATGGAGAGAGAGAAATAGAGAGAGAGAGAGATAGAGAGAGCGAGAGATTCAAAGAAAAAAGAGAAGTGCTAAAGACAAAGTGTAAAACGCATAATATTATAAGAGCAAGCATGACTTTTCATTCGGACAATTTTTGACAATTTCATTGAAAAAAAGTAAGTTTACATTTACCAGGCCACATTCAATATTTATTGTAAGATCAAATATCAAATATACTTTAGCCGTTGAAAAAAATCACATGACGTTCCTCTAGTTTCTTAAAACCTGAATACGACATTCGTAAAGAAAAAAAAAAGCACATAAATAATCGCTTCAACCTTTTACAACGTTACAACAAAACAGGTATCACGCCAGGAACTCTTGCCTCGAATCAATATCAGACAGCCATAACTTTCTCTCCTTCTTTCTTCCCATCTTTCCTCAATTAGATTTACTCTTACGTCTAAACTGATTCCTGTTTCCTACGCATAATGACTGGACGCCCTACCATAACTTTACGTTTATGTAAATGTCACTCTTTAGAGTCTTTGGTGACAGACAGGCAGTATTTATAACCTTAAGAGAAAAAAAGCAATACTTGGTAACATTTTATTATGTTATGTTCTGGTATTTTGTGATTCTATCTCTCTATCACTTTCTCTCTGTATTCATATTATGTGTAGAACAGACGTAGGTAGAGATGGATAGTTAAAATGGTACGAAATTTAACGGATACCAAAAATTTTAAGTATTCCGATTAATACAGAGAGCAAGAGAGACATAATACAGAGAGAAAGAAGTGAGAGAGAGAGGGAGAAAGAGATATAGAGAGAGAAAGAGAGAGAGGGCGAGAGAGAGACTGAGAGAGGGAGAGAGCTAGTGCACTGGGGAGAAAGAAATTGGAACGAAGAAAGAAATAGAGATAGCAATATAGAGGGTGGTGAAAACTGTAAAGAAAAGCGGAGAACTAAAGTAGCTGGCGTATAAGTTGTCCTATCGAATTCTATCCTTAATCTGATTTCAGAGGTCAGTAAAAGTAGATGTAAATAGAAGACAGGAAAACTGCTTTTCCTAATACTTTGTGTTTGTATAAGGTTTATGGAAATCTGAGATTTTACTTTAAGGGCAAGAAAAAGATAAACTTTAGGAAGAGAAAGGCAGGGCAAATGATTATAATGTAGAAAAGATTATGTCAAACCAAGGTACGAAATAAAAAGTATCCCTCAAACGGCATCCATCACAAACTTGGACTTCTACAAATAAAAAGGTTGTGGTTAAATGTATAACTTCATTTATGCTATAGTTCAATTTTTATTACTCCAGCCTACATAATGATATTGAACACAACACTTTTTTTTATAACTTCCTTTTCCATTCTTTTGTACTGTTGTTTAAAAAAATAATTGACACATTTGATGATAAATAATGTTTGAAATTACCAAATATAGCTGCAAGCTTTGGTTATAATGATAAGAGCCATGAGAGGGATAATTAATAACATTGCTACAGTTACATCCTTTTTTTTCCTTAAAAAATGACACTGCAATATAAATGATATATTAACAAAACAAATGTACAGAAAAGCTATTCAACAGTATGAAAATATAGACAGCATCTGTTTTATTAGTTTGCATAACATGTCTTGAATCTAAACTAAATTTTGAAGAAATAACCATTGTTGCATTGTATTGCAGCGCTGCTGTTTATGATCGATTTGAAACATTTTGTGCTTTATCAAATCCTTTTTTTCCAACACCTTGGATAAAATGCACAAACATAACGTAGCTTACGCCTCGTCGTAAGCTTTCTTTTTCTTAGATTGTTACAACGAGACGTAAGCTACGTTTTGTTTGTGCATTCTACCTCATGTTTTTTTTCTCAAAGGCGTCGATTAAATTATGCTTTGTTAAAAAAAAAAACAGATTCAAAGCCTATATCTAGGTCCGGAGAGATATTTTGTAAATAACCATGTTTCTAGGACGCCATAATTATATTGATCTGCCATAAAAGAAGGGATTTAAGCATTGTACACACTCTAACAACTTAACCTTATGAATATTTAGATGCTGTTTTTTTTTAAACATTACCTCAATTGTTTGTTGTTTTTTTTTTATTTAATGGATCATCAACTAACAAGAAAAAAGCAAAAGAAGTACAGGACATTTCACGTGTCCATGGGTTTGGAGAGTCAAAGTAAATTAAGCAAGTTCTTCGATCACAACGTATAGTGCTACTACAATATATTATTTTCTCATCGTAACATACTTGTAGTTTTCACCGGAGAAAAGATGAACCATATCATCTTTCAACAATCACTTCTTGTTCGTTCGCACAGGAATAATTATACATGCTGGCAATACAACTTTATAACACAGTATCAAAGATATACAAAGGTAAAAACTTAGATTATTTTATCCTTATTTTTTTCTTGAATTCAGCAAGTAATGGAAAATGTGATGATGCTGTCAATAACCGGTATACAAAAGTTATCCACCTCATTATTTTTTAGTTTATTGATAGTAATATCTTCACACACTCAAGCCTTGTTAAAGAACCAAATTACACTAAAGAACTCTATCAATTCAGTCTACTCACTGATCAAGTATGACGGCTCGTGCTCCAAGGGCAGCCAGCCTGCGATGGCTGAGTAGAGGTAGTGCAGGGCCCATGCAGCCGGCGTCAGGGTATGGGAGACCACAGCTAATGTCAGGAACAGACTGCTCATCGCTATACCTGTAGAGCATAATTACAATAGCATAGGTTGGTGTAGGGTTTTAGTTATTTTGAAATGCCCTGTTTGCTTTAAAAGTCAAGACTTTGACCGTAAAGTTATACTAACTCGGTATCCATTATCATAACAGAACGGGAGACCACAGAGAGAGGGTCAGGAACAGACTGCTCATCGCGATACCTGTAGAGCATGATTACAATAGCATAGGTTGGTGTAGGGTTTTAGTTATTTTGAAATGCCCTGTTTGCTTTAAAAGTCAAGATTATGACCTTAAATGCATACTAACTCGGTATCCATCATTATAACAGGATGGGAGACCACAGCTAATGTCAGGAACAGACTGCTCATCGCGATACTTGTAGAGCATTATTTCGAGAGAATAATAGGTTGGTGTGGGGTTTTAGTTATTTTGAAATGCCCTGTTTGCTTTAAAAGTCAAGATTCTGATCTTTAATTCATACTAACTCGGTATCCATTATCATAACAGGATGGGAGACCACAGAGAGAGGGTCAGGAACAGACTGCTCATCGCGATACCTGTAGAGCATAATTAGATAGCATAGGTTGGTGTGGGGTTTTAGTTATTTTGAAATGCCCTGTTTGCTTTAAAAGTCAAGATTCTGACCTTAAATTCATACTAACTCGGTATCCATATTGCGATACTTGTAGAGCATAAGTTAGATAGCATAGGTTGGTGTGTGGTTTTAGTTATTTTGAATTACCCTGCTCGCTTTAAAATTCAAAATTCTGACCTCAAATTCATACGAACTCGGTATCCATTAGCAGAAGAGGATGGGAAAGGATCAAGAACAGGCTGATCATCGCGATACCCACAGAGCATAGCTTGGTAAAAATATGGTTTGGCTACATCTCCAAATTTAGTATGTTAATGCAAGTTGCACGTTTGTCATTGACAGTTTCCTAAGAAATGTAGTAATACATGTACCGTGAGTTCTCCATCAAGTCTTGTTATAGAACACCAATGGATTATTAAGGTCGGTTGTCTCGGGACTTCAATTACATTGAGTACACTTGGAGCGTGATGGGTTAGCTGGACTTAAGTTCTCTTGGTCAATTCGACTAAAAGCTAACAAGTGAGTTAAGTTTGATTAAAAGTCAAGATTCTGACATAAATGTTAACTATCTCTAGACCATAGTGCCTTTAACTATCTTAAGGACATAGGTGGTCCCGGCTAATGTCAGGAACAACTGGCCAATTGCAATACCATAGTATATGTTGGTGTGAGTTAAGTTATCTTTATAAAGTTTTCGTTTTTATTTTAGAGTAACGATCTATCAATCATGTTTGTTGTACCTTAACCACCTTGGCACATGTAATGTTTGTTGTACCTTAACCATCTTGGCACATGTATTCATTGTCTTAAGAACAGGCTGCTCAGTGCGATACCTGTAAAGCTTAAGTTAGTTGGACTTCTATTATATTGCTTTGAAGAGCTTTGTTTGCTGTTAAAGTCAAAATTCTCAGTTAAATGATCATCTTGACTTTTTTGTCTTAAGGAACCGGTGCTAAAAAAAGATAACGAGAGAGACAAAGAGAGAGAGAGAGAGAGAGAGAGAGAGAGAGAGAGAGAGAGAGAGAGAGAGAGAGACAGAGAGGCAGAGAGAGAGACAAAGAGAGAAATAGAAAGAGAGACAAAGAGAGAGAGAGACAGAGGAAGAGAGAGATAGAGGAAGAGAGAGACAGGATGAGAGAGATAGAGGAAGAGAGAGACAGAGGAAAAGAGAGACAGAAAAATTTACAGACATGGAGACTGATACAAATATTAAAAAGAAAAAGACAAAGCCAGCCAATCGCCGACATGCTTACAATAAGAGCAGTGAGACAAATGCGAAGATAGATAGTGTGAGACAAGTGGAAAGGGAACATCTTAAAGGAAAATGCTGTATTTGATGTGTACTTGCACCATTCCACAAACCATTCAAATATAACTTTTCTGTTGCCAACTTGACTCGAACATTATACCTTTACTCTAAAAAGGATAACATTAAAAAACAAAACGTTGTTACCTTTAGCCAGAGGCATTATCCTCCACGCCGTGACCACTCCCCCTCTTGCATACTGACCAAGGCTGATCTCTAGGTACACTATAGGCAATCCCACACAGTAGGTCAGGACCACATACACGAACAGGAAGGCCCCTGTAAATATAAGGAATTAACAGATTTATATTTATTACTTTGATCCTGCCACCCTGCAGGATTTCACATGGAAACTTGGGAGACGTTGAACCATAAGAGAGAGAGAGAGAGAGAGAGAGAGAGAGAGAGAGAGAGAAAGAGAGAAAGGCAGGCAAAGAGAGAGAATCAGACGGAGAGCAAGAAAGCGAGAGAGCGAGAGCGAGAGGGAGAGAGTGAGAGAGAGAGAGAGAGAGAGAGAGAGAGAGAGAGAATATGTGAGTTGTTATAATTAGCTTTGAGAAAAAAAAAAAAAACATCATCGAGCGTATGGTATCAACTCTTTAGAGGATTCCATCGAATACAAACGCACAACAAGTTAATTGTCATCATAAAATAATTTTCTCAAGTTATTTCCGCTTCAGTCATTGTGCCATTGAGTAACCCATTGCGCTTTTTGCAACAAGGGCTAGTCATGTGAGAGCTTTCTATAAAAGATAAAGAAAAATAATAAAAAATATCTCAACAAAAGCCTTTTTCTTCAAACATAGGAAGTCAACAATACAGTGCATTGTAAAACGAATGAAAACAGAAGAAAACGGATGGTCATAATGATGTACTTTACACAAACACATCGGAACATAAAAAGGTAAAAATAAAACAAGGGTCTTTAAGCTAGATTATACCCACCCCTCCCACAGTCCAGACCAGCGCCAAAAAACAAACAAACAAAAAGCAACAACACAAAAAAAAACGATAAAAAAATAACAACGAGTAAATTTAAATTTAATTTTAACAAATAAAACATTTTTGTGTGAATATATTAAAACTAAAAAAAATTTCCCTTTCAAGACAAGCAAATTAGTGCTTCTTTAACAGCCGGTTTCCAGTCGCAGTAGATCTAATAGTTGGAGAAGATAATCAGAAGAGGGCCGTTGGAGAACAAAAAACACTGGAAAGATCATTGATTGCTCTCTCTCTCACTATAATGTCGTTGTCCATGATACTTTAAGAAACAATAGCATATCTAAACAGCTGAAAATTACAACAGCACTTTAGGAACTTAAGGACAGGACAAAGATGAAAACAAGGATAGCTTTACATTTACACGTGAACGCAATTACCTGTAGAGCGAGAAATGTATATTATCTATTTAGAGATAAATACTTCGTGACCGATGCCATGTTACTCCAATAACGAGGCACATGTCTCAAAGGGGGTACTAACTACAATGCCTGGTAGCTTACAAGTCGTCGTAAGCCTCCTTATTGGCATATACTAAAACGAGTCGTAAACTAACAACAGCGTTGTACTTGCGACACAGAATCTCTCTCATGGAGAGTCACTTTGTGACATTGGGAGGGCTTATGTTTCAATTATCCACGTTGTAAGGCCATTCGCTCCTCGCATTCAAACAAACTGGACAGGACGAATGGTGGAAGCAAGGCAAAAATCGATCATGACAGTTTGAGTATAGAGCTACCAGTCTCATCTTCTGAATGAATTATTCTCATGGAAGTAAAACAGATACACTCTACACTGAATAATCTGAACCTATTCGTCTTTCATAATGATATTGAATGGGTTAAACCTAGTGTCCTCTCTTTTGTCATTGAAATCTTTTTTTTTTATATTGTGTATGAATGGCAATTGTTGTAAAAGCTTACAATAAAAAGAAAATGTGTTCTCAGAAGTTGAACAACACAAAAAGAAAGATAATTATTTGAATCATTAGGAAAATGAAGGAAACAAACAGAAATGTAAAACAAAAATCATATTTCGTACTTCAAGAATAATTGATGGTAATTGTAATGAGAAACAGCAGTAAGACTGAGTAAGAAAGTGTTTTATACTTTATAATAGGCGACAAATATTCTTTTCAATAGGATATTGATAATGTCGTGAGGGCTAGCACAAGAAAGTTCATATTTACAATAGTGAAGAAAACAAAGAAAACCTGTTATATGAGAAGCAATGAAACCAAACCTATTGAATACTCTGGTCGACAAAGCAACTAACTCTTCATTACCTCTAAATAAAACACCTCGAGTCGGAAGAACAAATTTGCAGTAGGCTTCAGCTCCACATAAGACGTCTTATTTCTACTCTTAAGACTAAATCTAAGCTACCGTGTCGTTGTACCTACGACCTTCAGTGTGTAAAATACATTTATGCTTTTAAGAAGACCCATAACGACAATAAACTCCTGATGCACACACAAAAGCAAAAAGGTAAAAGGGTTTTGCGTGTATAGCCCGTCTTTGCCAACTTGTCCTTGTTTTTTTTCTACTTGAAAAATATGAAAGCTGCTCATAAATCTCGATCTCTAATGAACTGCTTTTAATATTACCCATGCCCATAAATCGATACGAGAAAGTTAAAGAAAAGAAACAAAATTTGGGTGGGCTTTCAAATTTTTCAAAAAACATAGAGAGCGTTTTTTTTTTTGTATATAACTGAGTTCTTTTTTGAGAAGTAGTAGAGAATATTTGCATTTCTGATGCGGAACGGTTTATGCGAGCGCCCTCCCCCACCCCGCCCCAATGAAATAAATAAACATACAAAAAACAACTAAAATTAATAAATTACATTTTCATAAATCTAATACAGAAGGAAATACTATAAAAATACTGGAACGCAATAAAATCTGTAACGTTCGACAAAACTAAAAAATTATTTGGCAATAAAAAAAAAGATTTAAAAAAATATTAAGGGATCTTGTGATTTAAAAGCAATGAAATGAGAACATTAAATTATTACATATATAAATATAATATTCCTCTCAAGTCTACAGGGCCACAATCTCACATAGAGCTACTAGTAAGTGGAACGGAACCAAAAACAAACATGGAGCTTGGTAAAAGACACGAGGTGTGAAATTCATAACAGTGCCTCCAAATCACAACATCAGTGAAAATTGTTGTGCCCCTATAATCAGCATATAAACAACCAATCTTAGAGAGGAAATAAGCAACATAAAACAAATATATTACATTACTAACCTCCCCCATGTTTCGTTGTCAAGGCAGGAAACTCAAGAATATTCCTAATGCCGAACACAGCCCCGAAGCTCAGCAGGATGTAGTGTATTTTCCTCTCCCACAAGCCTTTATCTGTTTCCAGCTCTTCCGAGCGCTTCCTTCTGTTGTTAATCCCTTCAGTGTCTTCATCATCATCGTCGCCGTTGTTATTGACCCCCTCAACACCCTCTGGCCTGTCTTCCAACTCTAGCCCGTCGTCATCATCATCATCAAACTCTATTTGCGCCACATCGCGCAAGTCGCCGTTGCTGTTGCTGTAGTAAGATGATGACGCTGCCGTGTTGACGTTGCTGCGACTGCTGTTGTTGCTACTGCTCACTAGAGTCTTGTCGGAGCCACGGAAATTCTCGTGGTGGAGGGGGATCGGTCTTTGTATCTGAAGCCAAAATATAAATATGTACAAAGTTAGATATACTTCTATAATCGTAAGGCAGCATCAAAGTTATAACGGAAGATCTCGTGGTGGAGGGGTATCGGTCTTTGTATCTGAAGCCAAGATAGAAAATATTTACAAATTTAGATACACTTCTATAATTGTATAACTGTAGGGCCACTTCAAAGTTAGACGTAGAGTCGTAAGTACAACGTCATGATTGCCTACGACTCGTCTTAAATCTTTTTCTTGACATGTCATAAGCCAAGCTGAAAGCTTACTATGAATCGCCGGCTCAGAGGCTAATAATTGTGATTGCAAAGAGACCCAAAGAACAATTACAATATTTTACCTCTTGACCCGCGAATTGTTAATAGATGTTGCAAAATTAACAAGTAAGGATGAGATAATACCTCGGGTTCACTATTTGAGTGATCAGCTTTCAGCGGAAATGAGAAATCTCTACGTGCTTGGTAGGATTACGACCTACAAGTTTCATCCTAGATCTAGGGTAAATAATGATCGATTACCCAAACACCTCTGGGTCGTTACAGACCACGGGATACATACTTTACTTGGCTGTGGCATTATGTCAACATAATGTTAACCCCTAAACATAGACCAAAAGTGAAATGTGGAAAAAAAAAACAATAACAGAGGATGTGAACACATGGACTGACACAGCAACATAAGTTTTGCAAAATTATTTTGAACCCACAGACTGAAGTGTGTTTAAAAAATTATGTAATACTTTAAAAGCAGTCGATTTAAACCATAATTTCGTATGAGTATTCTCCTCTGTGAAAAAAAGTTAAAATAATAGCCAGACAACGAAAAATTGGAATCCGATGAAATACAAATATTTTTGCTTAAAAAGGACCTTCAAAAGTTTTGACCAACATGCAATTGCCAAAGCGAAATTCAAAGTATAAATTAGTTAATCTTTATCAATACAAATGTATGTAAGAAAAATAAAAAATATTTCCCGTTATTGAAAAGAATGTTGACTAGTGCTCAAGAAGCTTACAGGATAAAAGCCTATGTGAGTCGCGCGGTTGTGGGTCTAGTGAAAGAGTGTGAGTTTGCAGATAGGCTAAACAAATGAATGGACCCTGTGCTCGAAAACCAAAGCTATTAGAGACCATCTCACTAAATTATTAAGAACAGTAGATTCAAGTTAAACACTGATGCTATCAGTGGATAATTAAATTTTAAAAGGCTTCTCATATCAACTGGAACTTCTTTTTTCTTGCTGCTTGAACAACTAACCTCGGACTTTGAAAATTATCCATGTTTTCTTACCAATCGAAAATCACATGAAACAACTAACATCGATTCCCGACCTGCAGCTTTAACAACAGTAATTATGCGCATGTGGATATTAGTTTTACATAAACGCTTAGCTGAGGTTAATGATTTTCTAGACCCATTTCAGTCTGTCTATAAGAGGTCGCGAAGCGTTACAGATGCTATATATTTTGTAGTTCTATGATATGACATAGGGTAACTATAAACATTTAATAACACCAATATTATGTTCTTGAATAATATTTGTAAATTTTTCGGCTGCATTTAACACCTGACAGCCTTGTAAATATTTTGAGAAATTAAAACAGTTTAAATGTTGCAAAAAAGGCAGTGGGTTATAAAAGATAATAAAATTGTATTGGTTTATTAGAAAATAAATGTCGCTCAAATAAGTATAACCCTTAAATAACCATGCTAAAGAAATGAATGTCATAAAAATAAATTACCTATTTCCTATATTTTCAGATGTCTTGATCGATATCTACATGGCTGTGTAACCATTGTACCCGAAGAACTAACCCTTTCGTCTATCTCTTGCGTCGATGTTTGACATCGCTTCAATTTAAAAAATCAAACAAGAAAAATACATATCTGTGACAATACAACTAAAATTATATTTTTGCACCAATCTTTTTCAAACGACTGTTCTACGTGTAGAGACAAAAAAAAAGGTTACTCAAGAAGGTAGGGTGAATACTTGGGAATGGAGAGAAAGAGAAAGAGGGGGAGGGAAGAGAGGGAGAAATGGGGTGTCAGAGACGGAGTGTGAGAGAGAGTGAGAATGAAGAAGAGGTTTGAAATTAAAGCTTTTAATTGTTTGAGAGGCGACATTAACTTCTGTTTTTATTCTTAGGAGCCTCGATCTAGATCTAGCGAGAAAGAAGTAACCATGACGGCACCCTGATCGTAAGCTGCTATCATCGCTATGACCACAAAGAAAGAAAACAACCTGTTACAAACGCCAACCTACGCATAGAAAGGCGATTTTTTTATATTCTATAGACGGTGGAAAGGGGCAGTGCTTTCCTAAAAACATTGACGTAGTCAGACAGAACCCTAAATGCCATTCATCATTATTATTATTTATTTATTTATTTATTTATTATTA
>RQTK01000076.1:468919-515819 GCA_003991915.1 Elysia chlorotica
TACTCTAATTTGTTAAATTTTATTTTATATAGTTGGTTTGATCCTTATGAAAACCTGCGTGTTTTAATCTTTCGTTTTATTAATGCATTTAAATGTTAGATGGGTACGATTTTTTCTCAATTTTTGACTTATAATGCTCAAATGAGAAAAATGGATAAAATTTAATGTTTGCATCACTTAAACTTAAACCTCTGACTCTTAACAAATGCATCGAACATTTTGTAGAATTTTCTGCCCCTGCTAAAAAGCACTATTTTTTTCATCTCAGATGGGCTTAGTTTCCATTATATTAGTAAGATCCTTATTGTTATTTTATTTTTTTATTACTGGTATTTTTTAACCTGCTTGTATATTCAGATTCGTAATAATCATCTCCAGACTTAACAATTTTCCCTTTTTTGTCTAACTTTCATTTAACCTACACTAGTTGCCCGTGCATAAAAGTGGACCGGTATTATATCTTTATTGATCTCACACTTTAAAGGAAAATTGCGAAAGGAAACCTAGAGATTTTCTCTGTTGATTAAAATTCATTGCTCTATAATTTCACTAATGGATTCTATAAGTCCAGACAATATCGATCCTAATTGATTTTTCTTTTTTGGTTTTGTTAGTAGGAAATTCTAGTTTGGGAGAAAATGGTTTTAATCATTATGCGTTACAGTAACTCTTAAACTTTTATTATTTTTTCCTCAAATTTGTTTGTAACCGCCTTAAACATTTCTAAAGATAATTTATTTTTTGAAAACGCGTTATTTTTTTAAACTGTTATAATCATAGCCATTATTATTCTAAGTTTCATTCCACGTCCCTTTTTTCGCGGGTGTCTGGAAATTTCCATAATAATTGTATACTATTTGAAATTTAGATGTAACTTTAATGTAATCTTAAAAACAATCACTACCTTTCCCTCGAGGTACACAGGATCAAAACGCACCGTAGGAATGCGTGTGGACAAGGTGGACAGTCTGAGAAAATATAACAACTTTTCCCTCTAATGATGTTTCGTCATTTATGTTGCCCTGATGAGTTTCTCGTTAAATATCTTACACATGAATGTTGCAAATAAGTTAAATATGTTTTCCCCAATGAACTTAAAGATTGTTAGTTAGCAGGCTAACAAATAACACCTAGAAGTGCCTTAATATATTCTTTCCCTAAGTTATGAACAATATTTTGTTAACGTCAAGAATAGACTTGGACATATCTACAAATCATCCCATTATACTTCTTGAATAAATACTCTAGACAAAGATAAAGAGAGACACAATCGTATTTTTTGCTGAAGTGTCACTCGATCCATTATTGTTTTGACAGAGTGCCACAGCAGTCTGTTCCTTTAGGCATTACTGTCAAAAGGATAATGAAATGTTTATCAACTACCATGAGCTGTAGAATAAATCACAAAATAAAGATAAATTGACAGGGATCCTAACAAGATCAACACGATTATGATTACGTCATCATCGAAGAATGTCATAATAAAAAGCCTCGAATCTGCTTTAACGTTTCTTCGAATTACTTAATGTCAATTGGCCAGATGTATCAACATTCACACTGTGATATTCCTTCCTGTGGTCGAATACTATTCCAACATTCACTCTGTTATTATAATACTGACTTTGCTTACATATTTGGTTTATTTGTTTGTTGTTTTAAAACAGCCAAAAGTCTTGCGAATTCGCTATTTCTTTATTGTACTCTAACTGGTTAAAGTTTAATTAAAATGGTAGCATTACCACGTATTCCTTCAATACATTGAGCGCTGTTACAATGAAAGTGACATCTTCAGGTAATTGTAGGACATGTGCCGAGAACGAACTTATGCCATATATACTCCCTGAGCTATTCTAGTAAAGAGATAAGGTCACCAATGACACGATACACTCTCAGATTATTGTGTTTGCCCTTTGCTGACGCCCCTGCCATCTTTGTATTCACATCATGCTTTAGAAAACTTGAAAAAACTGTATGTGACTGCTTAAAACGCACTTCCACTGCGAAATAATTTTCTTACTTCAATTTGCCTTAATAAGTATGTAGTTTATTGAATACAGAAAAGATCAATGAGCCGCAAGTTTGTTCACTCTCTTCTCAGAAGTAAGTCTAACCAGTCTAGACAGCCTGTTTCTTAATCGCAAAGTATCGAAACTCAGTGAACAAAATTGTACAAGAAACTTTACTAATAACGCACGCAGGGAAACTAAAAAGCAGTTTTTGCATCTTGAAATATTCGTATTTGAACAATGTGTTTTAAAAGGTGACAATGTTTTTCACTATAAGCAAGAAAACAAATTAATTATGAATATTTTGTATGTACACACCACGTTGATGCTGTCAACAAATTAAACGTAAGCTTTTTAATTTGCACATTCAAATCTCTTTATTTGTAATTCCTATTGATGCTGCATAAAATTTGTTATTCCCAAATTAAAAGGCTTCTCGCATTCCTATTTTATAAAGAGCAAAAGAGAAAAACTGAAATAATTTATCTCCCTAATTCCCTCCTATCTCATTAGACAATTATAGAAAACCATAAAGGTGTGAATAATCTCAATGTTACATAGAAAATTAGGCTAGGCTCTACATGTTTTGAATTCACATTGTTCTTTAATCTTCTATGTACGCCGCCTGTCTCCGTATAGGGACATTAAGATACATTAAAGAAGCAGAGGTCATGGATGTCCCCCGCTATCTTTTATAACGAAAATCAGCGATGATCACCAAAGGAGTACAAGTGTAAAATAAATAATCTTTAGTTTCTCAATTTAAAAACAATATGTACGGCATTACGGCGATCTTTGGTTTGTGATACATAATGAATTGACAATCTAGCTTTCCTTTAAGATATGCGTGTGTTTTGCACTTTTCGTAGATTGCTAGATAGATAGGCTAAACAGTATGCTTGGAAGATTCTCATTACCTACACTACTATGTAAACGAGAATGATTATCTTAGTTTCCAAGATATATTCAAGCTATTCTAACCCCACCCTCATCACCCCTGATTACAAAACTATTATGACTTGTGAAAGCTGACAATGGATATATCTGGATGAAAATATGAAAAAAAAATGTCTTGATATAAATGTTTTAAAGTCTTAGTAAAAGAACGTGGACGTATATGAGTTCATAAGAAATCAAAATAATTACATTTTCTTTCATTTTTTTTCAATATGAACAATTTTTAATGTAAACTAGTTGTTTTTTTTTCTGCAAACTGGTTGTTATTTTTCAAATCGTATTATTTTATTCATATTTTTTGTTATTTCATGGCATAACTACAGAAACATTTTGATATCTTAAACTGTTAAAGCCCATAATAATTATGCTGTGTTTTTTCCAAACATATACAAAGGTGGGAGGTTGGGGGGGGGGAGAAGATCATTTTTCATTCACTTTTTTCCCAATACGCCTACGTTCTGAGTTTGCATGAAACACAAATTTCGCTCCTCTCAAAAGATTTGCCGAGGGTGTTAAACGGATTTTCCCAAAAAAAAGGGCACCGGTGCATTCTATTGTGGTCGTCATAATTATGCGGCTTAATAATTAGGTGACCCAACACGTCTGTGTATCCCCACCAGGGAAGCATATTCTAAAGAACCATCCTCTTTCAAAGGAAAAATGATGCTTTGAGTGCCCAGCCTCTTCAGAAACACGGGAAGCGCAATGTCAAATGGTGATGGAGACGGATGGAGATGGTTCCGAATCTTTTCATGATATAATCGATTTCGCAATCGATTGAGTAGTTATAAAGTGATTGGCTTTTCCCCCCTAGCGATGTTTAGATCGATAAGCTTTCCTGTTTTTGTGTTGCTTTTTGTTTGTGTCTTATTTGTTTTTTGTTTTTTCAGGGGAAGGGTTTGGCTTGGGGTTTTTGTCTTTCCTCTTTAATACTGTTCCTTTTTTTCTTTCCGATTTAAATAAAAAATATTATAAAGTTCAGCTTTAAATAACAGGAAATCTCCGTGACAGAGTTTTAATATAGCATAATAAAAATTAAGACTTGCCAATTTTAATATATTGATCTTAAGTAAAATCCTCAAAGTCTAAAAATCATATTTATTACAACAACAACAAAAAAGACACTTTCAAAAAAGTATTTAATGGTGAAGATGTGCGTTTCTAATAAAGTTTACATCTCGCGAAATTTCACGGTAGGAGCACAGCGAAATAAATATGTATATTCCATTCAAATACTATATTTTTTGAACTGTTATAACTTTGTCTGATCGATTGAAACAAAACCCTAAACAGCGATCTATTTAATCAACGAAATATTCCTTTTTTTCTCTAATTTCTAATTATCTCTTATCTCTCGATTCCTCATTACTCTCTTCTATTTCAAGATTTCTATCAGTATCAGTTCTTCTTTACCCTGAACACCAAGTCTTGCCATTAGGCAGTGTTTTGAGTTTCTGTCATGGTGTAGTGTGCATGCCCCGAATGTCATGGTGGGGACATATCCACAACGTGTGTTGGGAGTCCATGGTATTCATTTGATATCTTAGCATAAGGTTGGACACCTGATTATGCCAAAAAAAAAATATTTTTTTTTCTAAAACCAGAGACCTTATTGGTAAAAGAATATTTTGCTGCAAATGTTAATTAGATGGACCCTTATAATCTAAGGTGTAGCTTTTCCTTTTTTTCAAGACTATGTATAAATCAAACAGTTAAAACAAAATATTAGAATATGAAAATAGCGATCACTTATTTATCTTGATAGTCTGTGCATTTCGATAAACAATAACATATAAGCCTTTATTTCTTTATTTATCTTTATACAACTCTCTCCCTCTTTTCCGCTACTGGTTGGGTCGGTGTCAGTATAATGTGACCGGCTGAGTCATGGTATCCCCGCCCTGTCTCGTGTGTGGTAGCACATAAAATTGTCAGACGTCCGTCTTGGGGTCCGTCCACAATGTAGCCTATATAGTGCATCTGTTGGACGTTAAACCAACCCAACCCAACCAAAACCATCCCTCCCTTCCTCTCTTTGATTGGAATAAAATATTAAATAAATTTGAATTACGTCACTTGCACAATCCCCTAAGATCATTGTTCTATTGTTCATAGAAGACACATACGCTATAAACAGTAATATGCCGATTTCCGAAGTCGTGTCACATTTCATATACAAGATTAACAACAGCTACAAAATATACATTCCTTCTTTAGATCAATATCTACACTTCAGAACATCATGTAAATAAATACTGCATCGAGTTCTTACAACATTTGCATTGCCTTTACATCTTAAGACATGCGCTTTTCCCCAAGTCAACTCAATTTTATGCCAGGATTGATCGGGGTTATCGAGTTTAGTGTTTATTTCTGTGCTTGATGTAAATGTTACATCACGCGCCTGATTCAAACCAGGACAGTTTAAACCCATCTTTCTTTCTCTTTAATTTTTTGCGCGGCGTGTCTATGAATAAATTCTTCAAATGTACCGGAAAGAAGAAAAAGGATGTGTCGTAAAAAAATGTACCCTAGCAACGCACAGAAGCTAAAGACAGCCGCTGTGTGGGTTCATATACCATAATACAAAAAAGATGCTTAGCAGTTGAAGAAAAAGGGAGAGAAAGACAGATAAATGTATAAAGACAAAAGATATATATAAGAAAAGATAAAACAAGAATAGAAAAGAGAAAAAGAGAGAGAATAGAGGAGAGGAATTTAAAAATACGAGTTGTGGATAACACAAAATAATGTATTTAGTGCGTTTGAGAAATTAAAAAGGATGTATAAAATTATGCAATATTAGATTTACGAACAGTTTTTATAGAAAATAAAATAAAATAATACATTTTTCGGTGAACTGGCTAAACCCGTACAGCTTAATCGATAACGAGGTCTCTCTATGTAAAATCTATACGTTTCTAGAAAAATTCCTTGATGCAGAACAATCTGGTGTAGTTAGCTTCTTTTTATTTAGATGCCCATAATGTGACTCACTGACGTCGATAACAATAAAGTTGTTTTTATGAGTGTTTCAAAGAAAATCGACCCACTCGGTCGAGATTGCTTTCATCGAAATTGACGCAATGCGGCTTCTGGGGCCTATGCAAGCTAATTCCGTTAACTTTAGACCAGAATTATTATACAAAGAGAGAGAGAGAGAGAGAGAGAGAGAGAGAGAGATAGAGAGAGAGAGTGATATACAAAGAAAGGTTGTAATTATGTTAAATTTGTAGCAAGAGAGAGAGAGAGAGAGAGAGAGAGAGAGAGAGAGAGAGTGATATACAAAGAAAGGTTGTAATTATGTTAAATTTGTAGCAAGTTACACATGGATGGAGCGGTCAATTACAGATAATAATGTAGTTAACATTAAAGTTGGAGATAAATATTTAATACTTTCACTGTGGGACAGGTAATATAGATCTTTGAACGAAAAATAAAAACAGAAAACCTTGTTAACAAATTTAAAATCCTGAATCAATTGATAATGACTATTCTCATATTTTAAATGATAAAATTATTTAATGGATAGAGTTGTAGCTAAATATAATTTATTCATTTTTTTTTGGTTCACTACAGATATACTGCTTTATAAAGGTGAAGCAAAAAAGAAGAAAACTGAAAACAAAGGAAAGAGAAGAATTTTCGTCACTACTATAATACGAATCAAAGTAGATTGGTAGGCGAATATCTCAGTTCGTTATTGTAAAATCAAAGATATTTTTATTCTATGTTCTTTTTTCATTGTTGCGTAAGCTTTCACAAATATCTGTCAATGTGTGGCGTGAGAAGGCGTAACCTTCTAAAGCTTTTTAGCAATTCTCGATAAGATAACAGTCGTGCAAGGTTGACGCGCTCTTCTCTCTCTCTCTCTCTCTATCTCTATCTCTCTCCCTCTATCTCTCTCCCCCTCTCTCTGTCTTTCTTTGTCTATCCTTCTCACTATCTCTCTTGATCTCTTTCATTAATTCTCTCTCTATCTCTCTTTTTCTCGATTCGTCTTTCTCTCTCTTTCCCTCCCTCTCTCCACTTTTTACTCTCTTTGTCCTCTCTCTCTCTCTCTCTCTCTCTCTCTCTCTCTCTCTCTGTATATGTACCTCTATCCCTTTATCTCTCTGTCAAGTCTAGAATTATTATTTCAATCAGATCAAATTTTGCAGAAGATTAAGAAATCTATAACACGATGGTTTTGACGTTGAAAATAAAAAAAAAAATAAAACATTGTAATAGCTCAGCTTTTATGTTCGATGTTCGATTTTCTCAGTTATAAAGTGCGTGTAAGGGTCTTTCTTGCGAGCACAGAAATGCAAATAAAAATCGATGTTTTTGTACAGAGGGAAGGTTCAACTGGTTGCACTCGGTAGTCTACCTTTGCCAGAAAAAAACCTGGATAACATAATGATAATAGGTTCCATGAGCTCAACATTTTTTAACATTACGGTGAGCGAATAGATTTAGACGCCAACCGTGATGTACATTCAACAGTGAGACTTAAGGGGATCTCGAGAGACAATTTTCTCCAAAAATAGAATAAGATTAGTTTCAGAATTGTACAGATAATGATTCTATGTGTGGACGAAATTGGTTACAACACGTGATTTTCCATGTCGCTTCGAAATGTTTATTAATAACGAAAATCTTTGTTGCTGGTATTGTTGCTGTTGCTATTATTGTTGCTGTTGCTATTATTGTTGCTAATGAAATTGATGTTGAGTTTTTGTTGAACAAGTTATGACTTCATGACAAAATTATACAACTGATAAATTTATGCCCTTACTTAACAACATCATTGTTTGCAAAATGTTACGTGGTCTGTTAACACGGATTCTAATCTCGTAAATATAACTAATAAATGTACTAAGACAAATGAACGAAAACTAATCGGATGGACTTTAAAGACATCATCGGTTGTTGTTTGTTAATTGAACTCTCTGTCATAATCAATTTCACGCCTGAATGAAAAAAAGCCAATAGCTGTTATATTGTGTTATGGTGTGACTTATTATTCAATTGTTTTAATGTATTAATAACTTTTCACAACTTATATAATTGAATAACTGTTCCAACATGTATCCTGTTAACATAAGTTTGAAGGTATGTCTGTTGGTGTGTTATAATCAGTTGTTGTTTTTTTTTCTGTACAAAACTCGATTTAATTGCTCTTATTTAAGATTTCTCCCCCCCCCCCCTTTCCCACCTCACCCCACACAAACACGTCCTTCATGGGCCAAGTTTAAATTTTACGGTAGTTTGAAGAGCCTGGAGGCTTCCACAGAACAGTCGCCGTAACAATCGAATTGAACGCAATTTAGCGTAACAAGGGTTATTACCACAGTTGTTTTTTTTTTCAGATGAATACTCAGAGAGAAGTTTCAGTTCAGTGTTATCAGCCTACTCTGCAACAATGAGAACTGATCCAACTGTTTCTACTTTGTGAAGGGTATGATTCAGTAGGACTGTAATTGCAATTAGTGTGTACCTTAGTGACTTTGTCTTTTTTTTAAGCCTACGAGCGCCTACAAAATCAGTGGAAACTAAGTGTAAAGTGTCCTCATCGATCCTAGATTTAACACGGTTCCTGCTATCCTAGATGTGTGCGCATAATTTTGATACATTACTTTTGAAAAGTCATGTCAGATTAAAAACTTGGTATTCGTTGCTTAGAAATATGCGAAGGGGTACGCAGCGTGATGAAAAAAAATTAAAATAGATATAAATAAAGTTAACTAGTGACTTCTCCAATAAATTTCGAGTTTGCAATTAGATACATTAACAACAAAAAAAAACATTTCATTATAATCAGCAGTTATCATAGATGCCATCGCACAAACATTGTTATTGGTAAGTAAGCTGCCTAAATCCAAAAACATGTATGAATCCAACTTGTTTGCTTCCATCCTGTATTATTATTTTTTTAAAAGCCCAAGGCGCCGACTGGAACTCTACAAAGATGTTGAAATAGATTTCAACTTCAAGATTTGAACTGAAACACAATGTTTTTTTCATTATAAATTTGTGTTATAATTGGATACAGTCCGGTTTACAAAAGTGCACACTTAAAAACGTACCCAATTGCATCATCATCATCATCATCATCATCATCATCATCATCATCATCATCATCATCATCATCATCATCATCATCATCATCATCATCATCATCATCATCATCATCATCATCATCATCATCATCATCATCATCATCATCATCATCATCATCATCATCATAGTACCGTGCCAGTTGGCGTTGGCGACCATGTCCCTCCATATCTCTGTGTCCTCGCATTTCATAACCTGAGGTTGATGACCTTGCTTTTACCAATCCATCTTCCAAGCCCAACCCAGCAGATATTTTTTCTCTGTCTTTCTCTCGTCCTCTTTACGTTCATTTTACCAGTTGTAATAACATGTCCTAAACTATGTCTTCGATTGACATGGCCAACATATTTTACATAATATGACCTCAATGGGTAATATTTCTCCTTAGGTTACTATTATCTTATAATATTAGATAATTACAGTGTCCAATAACTAGTGCTCATAATACTATAAAAAGGGCGAGTTTTCATGCAATTCAATTTTTATAGGTTTAGAAAAGTAAATAAGAGACATGCACTCTCCACAGCTTGAGTAATAGATGCGGCCCTTCACTAAAAAGACACAACAAAAAACCAACATTTGATAACAGTATTTATCATTATAATTGGTAAAAAGAAACAAACTTTAAAATCTCTAATTTACGTGTCAGTTTGACAGACCGATAATGGGGCGCATCTAAATAAAATAAGAAGAAAAAAACAAGAAATAGTCCCTGACAGGTTCTTATTATGATTGGTTTTTTATGCCGTCGTAGAACAGAGATTGAATCTGAGAGGGCAATATCTGGAATGATGATCTGTTATTTTATCTTAGCGGTTGGAGTAAAAATTAATAATCGTTGTAGGCTTCGTTATCCTACAGGATAAAATTGTGGGTTTTTTTTTAAAGAAAGATGTTAAAGGCAAATAAATATGGTTTTAGCAAGTAATATCTTGGTTCTTACAAGCACACAACGGTTTTTGTGCTGATCCATACGTTATAAAAACATCAGTTAAAAAACAACGGAAACCTAAAAAGACAATCATGCCAAACAGAAAGGATTAAAGAGCAAGCAACATTTCAATCAATTTACTGTCTAGATATACGTTTTTTACTTATTAACAATAGTAGTGTTATTTTTTTTAACTTGCAAAATGATAAGTAGGTACTGAGCATCTAAATTTATGGAATGTTTTGTCACTAAGGCAGGTGTGGAGATCTCACACAGTTATCTCTATAAAGGAACTTTGTTTTAAAAAAGTAATTGAATGCGTTGCTACTTTAACTTTGATTTTTATCTTTTTTCATATGAAATTTTAGGTACGCAAATCAATAAACTATAAATTATTGAAATTAATTAGAATCATATGCTTGTAATTGGAGTACCAAGAACTCGGTGAAAACAATCAAAAGAATACAAATATGGGGCTTTAGATAGGAAATAATGATACAATATTAATTATTTTCACTGTACTCTGTGTTAGTGCAGTAAAGAGATAAAAATCAATGGCATTTATTTTTTATCATAAAGAGCACTGACCTATTATGCTCTTTAGTTTGAGTACAAAAAGGTTGGCTTTCAAATTAGATTTTGTATGCATAACGAGAGATTAGACTGGCACTAATTAAACACCCCAATACTAATTAGTTCAAGAAGGTTAGGGGCAGTAATTGTACGACACCCAATGGATTTTAATACGTAAATGTGTTTCCTGAGCTAGTTTCGAATCAAGTGTGTGTGGGGGAAGAGAATACTGAAATAGACGTAAAAAATAATCTGAATCCTGGCCCCTACGCCTAAAACAGTAAGATAGGACAAATTTAATAAGTACACTTTGAAAGAAAAACAATGTGATATTAGCGGAAACAAGAAACATTGAAGGTCAACTAAAAGGAACGATAGGCACAATGACATGATTTTGCTACCAACTACTTTTGTCACTTTTCTATAGTGGAAAAAACAGAACAGAGGGGCAGACAAAACTATTTTTGTAATCACGAATCCGGATATTATTTGTCGCTCTTATTGGAAGGAGATAATGGGAAAGCAGCTACACGAAATATCCTACATTAAACTAATTGTAGCACACTGGTTAGTACAGTATAACAGACCGCGGTGGCTTTCATCCAAAAGTTAATTAATTTATCTTCAATTTTTCTTAGCATTAAATCGACTAAAGCAATCTGTACTAAGAGCACCAATGCCAGCAGAATAAAGTGAACTGCCATTGATTTTCGACCTCGATCTACTTTATTCTAGCGCTTCAATTTGTGTGCCCATCTTTGAAGTCCGGTTGATAACCATTACATTTTCTCGTCATGTCACCAAGGTATTGATTGCTAAAGTTTCCATCCCTAGGTCGATTTAATTTCAAGCTGTACTTGCTACCATCACCACAGCGCTAGGCTAAAGAAAATGAATAAAAGTAGGCCTCCCCCCTCCCAATGCGACTCCTTTGGAAACAACTTTCTCTCTCTTGGTGAAAGCAACATAGATTGGCTAGGGATAATCGGAAGTTACAAATCCACCATCAGAACCAATTTCTCTGGGTTTGACTTTGATCGAATCCAGGGGGTGTGTTAAGCCCACGACTGGCCTGAATCAGGTGATCATGATTGCTGTCATTTGAGCAGGTTCATCGATTTCTTCCTCTTGCTTATCACACTGAGTTCACCCTTTTCTCTGTTTGTCTGCCCCACTCTCTATGTCTCTTTCCCTCCCTTTTTCATTCTGCCTTTTCACTCTTTTTCTGCCTCTTTCATATCATTTTTAGTGCAAAAATGTTATCTACATCTATTAGGTTTACCTTTATAACTTCACTCTTTTAAGATTTGTTTCATGTTATTTTGTGTTTATATTTATCTGTATAACTTTTGTTTTTTCACTTGGAGTGGTTTAAATCATACTTCTTTTGACCAAGGCTTACTAAGGAATAATCCATTAACACCCTTTATTAATTGAAATATCTTTGCATCTACCTTTTTACCAATCTATAAAATTTTTTTTTATTCTTTACCTCTTTGCTTATCCATTTAATTATGTTCTAACATTTTCCTATTCTTATATTGCTGCCTCTATCTTTTGCCACTCAGTCACTATCATTCGTTTCTTTTTTATCTTTTTCAATTTATGCCATGGTATATCTTTTTTAAATTTAAAACGATATTGTCTTATTTTTAGCCTAAATTCATTTTTAACATGTATTTTAAAACGAGACATTCTCTCTCTTGGGTCAATATTTCTCTATTTCCAAAAAACATAGTTTTCTTCTTTTTTTTTCAAACTCTTGTCTCTGAGGCGTCAGATGGAAGACACCTAACACGCTTGGAGGCAATATTGATCTGATCACACAAACTTGTCCAGGTCCACTTAGAACGACAGCCCTAAAAATGAGAACCACAGATTGGCCCTCCCCCAGCCTTTGAGTGCTGGTCGATCGCCACAGGAGAATTGGACATGACGTAGACTGGGCACGGGAACTTTAACAATGAAATTAGACCGAGTTTATTGTCATTCGGCCCAGCCACAGGACATGATTAGGGTCGAATACTACCTCCTCCCGAATATGAATGAGGGTGGTCTTAATAGTGGTGGGGGGAGAAGATACGGAAAGGTGTTTCATTATGGCCAATTTGGTCGATCTAGCTCAGTGTAAGCCTATCATGGTAAGAGCTGCTTAACTAGCCAACCAATACCTTCGATATACACACGTTTGTTTACATCTCCATGGCATTAGGCTTTTGGGTGTTGGGGTTCCGAGCCATTTATAAGATGAACTGTTATAGGGATCAGTTTGAGTAGTCCATTATGTAAATTTTAACCTCGTCCAAAGGGGTGGCAACAACTCCGAACGGCCATTAAATGTTGAGAAAATTTGGCTTTAGCTGTTCTTAGTGTGAAAGCACTTTGGCAGAGCCTTATTAAAGTCGGGCACTAATGGTATCCGATTTAGTAATGAATACATGTGTGGATAATTATAAAAAGCGAAAAACAAAAGATACAAAACTAAACTGAAAAAGATTATGGTCAATTTAATAACAAAAAAGATCTAACAAATAAAAAGCATAGAGAACAACAGTCGATATTCAATAAGGAGTGAATGAGTGAGTTTGCTTTTACGGCTTGTCTGCACGGTAACGGCTACATTGTGCCGATAATGTTCTAAGACAGTTAATGCATTATATTAGAAGGAATGGTGACTCTTATATCTCTCTGATTAGTAAAAGCATACAAATTGTGCAAAAAGGTTGGTTAAAAGTGCAGGGTATATAAAGTAGTTTAAAAGATCCATGTGTAGGATTATCACAGTTCAATTTTATTATACAAACCAAATTCCTTCATATACCTCGGTAGGCGCTGAGGACTAACATTAGTAATATGCCCTTAAGTAGCTTGGAAGCCAGGTGCAGATTTCTTTCCTGATAAAAAAAAGTGGGCAGTCAGAAATATGTCTTATGAATAATTGACTTTGCATGTTTGACACTGTGGAAGCTCTTCACCTCTCAGTAGGAAGGCGTGGGTAAGATTAGAATGTCAAAGTCGGACTCGATTAAGTACCTGGTCTCGTCGCCTATCATGAGACACTCCTGCCCATTGATCTAAATGTCGTTGGACACAGTGTAATTTTTTTGTGTGATAATTGTGCCATCGCCCTTTACAGTTTTCTCTTATAAACTTATGTACAATAGGCTTTGCACCCGATGCTGGTATCTACACATGAGTAGGTTCAAGCCTGGCCTTGGCAAGCTCATCAGCCATTTCATTTCCTTCAATTCCAACATGGCTGGCAATGCAGCAGACAACAATTTTCTTGCCATTTTTCTGTAGTTTGTAGATTTTTTTTCAATATGTTAAGAGTTTTTGGATTTTTCAAGTTGTCCTCTCCCACCGCTTTCACCAGAGAAAGCGAGTCAGAGAAGATTACATTTTTCTCCTTTCTCGAGATGGAGACAGTGTCAAGTACCATGCAAAGGGCTAGTGCCTGAGCAGTAAATATTGACGCCTTCGCATTCACCCAGCAGCATTTATCTGCTGAGGATGTGTGATAGAGCCATATAAATGGAAGGGTAATAATAAGTACTCTATGTCTTAATATAATCTGCTCTCACTGATGTGAAATAAACATTATAAGTAGTCTACATCTTAATATCATCTGCTCTTACTGTTGTGAAATAAACTTGATAGCATGAAGTTCATAAAGATAAAAAAAAATGATGTAGAGGGAAATAAAATTAGTGAAAATAGATCATATTCTCATAAATCCAAAGACAGTTTTTGTAATGTTTTAAATTGTAAGAGAGAGAGAGAGAGAGAGAGAGAGAGAGAGAGAGAGAGAGATAAAAAGAGAGATAGAGGGAGAGATAGATAGAGAGAGAGAGAGGGAGAGAGAAAGAGAGAGGGATGCGGGCTGTGAAACGAATACGGAGAGAGAGAGAGTGCGAAAGAGATGGGTAGTGAGACGGATAAGAAGAGAAAAAAAAAGAGAGAGAGGTAGTGAAACATATAAGAAAGATAGAGAGATGAGGAGAGAAATAGAGAGATAGAGAGAGTGAGAGAGGGGGGGAAATAAGAGACAATAGAGGAACAATTTATGTTTGAATATAAATGTCATGCTTGCTTCTCTGTTAATATGTATGATACATGTTTTGTTTTCAACAGTACAGAAATCTCATTTTTTTAGCAGTTTGCTGACAAACATTTTTGTTATCTTTTGTTCGTTTCAACCTGTCTGAAAATAGTATAGACATGAAATATATTCTTCACGATTTTATCGAAATGCACTGTGTTATATCAAATGGAAATGTAAGTTACATTTTCAAAACAATCTCTACACTTACTTAATATTAACAAATGTTCCAAAATTGTTTACATTTACTTTGTATTAACACATGGTTCAAGGCATGCCTTTTCCTGACTGACGGATAACAATGCTTTTCAACCGAAGAAAATTGTTTTGTATTTAGTGAAATCTAAGTGGGGAAAAGGCCAAAGGTACCTGTAGTGATTGAATGGTTCAATTCTCCAATCATTTTCCCCCCAGAAAATGAAAGTAATTATATCCTCCGTTAGACCCGTGGTCTTATACTTTGTTCAGCAATTTTCTACTAGTACATAATTATTATTAATCGAACGTTTTTTCTACACCCACATGGATAATTCTCTAAGTACGTTAATGAATGTGTCACATGGATCCATAAAACCTCTTACAGAGAATATAAAGTGTGAACTAATTTCTTGTGTAAATTATTATAATTTTATAGCATAGTCCTCCGATTTTCCTTGTCTCATATAAATAAGTTAACGATGGAAAAAAGAGGTTAATAGCTGAAGCTATAACAAACCTTTGTCTTTATCGACTCTCAACACCTTGAGGTTCACCAAAAGAGACTAGATTTTTTATCCCATTTTTTTTTTTGCAATGGGCTGTTTGTCCGGACCTCGGGGATAAAAAAAGCAGGATGTCTTTGTCGCTCTTTGACATTCACTTTTTGTTGCTTTTTTTTTAAGTAAAAAAAAATGAGTGTTAGCTAAAAAAAATCAATTCTCCAGAAACCTTTTATGCCCCCAATGTATTGTTCTAAAAAAAAACACAAAAAAACAAAAAACAAAAAAGAGCATAACTAAAAACAAAAAATACTTCCACTGAAATGCTAATAGATATGTCAGATTTTTTCAAAACATCTCTTGTTTTTTTTGTCTTTTGAAGGGAATAATAATGCCATTACATTAGTTTCACAAACTCAGCTTTATCACTTTAACTTTGAAAAATACTATAAAGTTAAATTTTACAAACAAACTCTTATAATGTGCATAAGAACTGTCCTACCTATCAACATAAGATTTATTACCCTAGCATTATAAAGAAGGATCCTTGTACTTAGATAGTCTTAAGAGCAGTAAGTTACGGGTTGATTTTATTTGGTATAAATAGCAGAGATAGATTATAAACATGAATGGTTATCCGTGTTTAAAAAAAAAGTAAATCAACATCATCGAAAATAAGGAGAAACTAGTAAACTAAATCGACTACATTTTGTCGTTGGTTGCGTAAGTGCGTCTCCACGTTTGTGTAGCACATGCTGCAGGATATAAGATTTCAGAACTGATAAATTTAGCTTTAATTACCTAACACGGGATATTTTAATTCATATTTCATTTCAACACGGTTTTTCATAAATAGAAAAGGAAATTAATAGAATAAAACAAGGGGTTGAACTATATTCTTGGTTTGATATATTTGGTTGCACAATACAATAATATTTTTTACAATCGAGTCTATTTTCAGCCACTTTTTTTTAAATCAAGCTTTTGAAACCATATACAAAGCAACTTTTATTTGTAGGGATATATCTACTATTAGATTTTCTAAAAATAGAAGATTCTTTTCATGATAATGAAGGAGGCAGGAACAGTACATGGTGACAAGACTTAACAGCCAGAAGTACATCCATAAAGATAAAAGTAGTAACACGCCAACAGCTTTATTAACTGAATCATCCCATCCATTTCCAGGCAATCGATATGGCCATACCAGAGGCGTCGTTAAGTTAGGGTGGACGCCTAATCAAAAGCAACACCAGTGTTTTATAATGTTGGCTAAAAGCATTAAGTTAAAGGATGCTTAGATTTATTTTCATGGTGCCTATGAGGTGACCAGTGCTATGTTGGTTTTAATTCTATTCAATAGTGCAACATTTGGATTGTCTTCTAGAACAAAATGTATGCTGCTTTTGGTTCAGTTGAAAGCACAAAAACTTAATAAATAGTAAACGATAAAACAAAAAATCGAATTCGTTCGGTTGATGGCTGTACTAAAAAAATAATTGATCTGAAAATATATGAACTGTTTGTTTTAAGTATCATAATCATTTCCATTGACATTTAGAGCACGCTATTAGAAACTTTCATATCAGAAAAACGGTGTTAATAAGTACTTTTAGAACGATTAATATTGTTGGAAAAACTTCCCTGCAGAAAATTGTCGACCCAAATTAGCCTGTGGCGAGGAAATGAGGGTATGAAAAGACTATCATTAAAGTAACTACGAAGCCATTTCTATGCTCGTTTTCACAGGAATATAAGTTTAGCTTACGTAATGGTTACTTAGTTTGTTATACAATGCAGTTTTGTAGCACTGCAACAACGTTATAGAGAAATCGAAAAAAAATAACAAATTATGATTTGTTAAAGCTTAACTTCGAAATAACAAAATAACATTTTCATCATGAACAATACTTTATAAATCTTTGCCTCTTGTGTGTTGTATGTGTGACTCTCTCAAATTAGGAAATACAAAAGACATCAAGATAAGGCACATTGCCGATTATCTCTCTGTCTCTCTATCTTCTCTCTCTCTCTCTTTCTCTGCAAATTATAAAACGATGTATCTCTCTCTTCTCTTTCTCTCTCTCTCTCTCTGTCTGTCTCTCTCTCTGTCTCTCTCTCTCTCTCTTTCTCTCTCTCTCTATCTCCTCTCTCTCTCTCTCTCTCTCTCTCTCTTTCTCTGCAAATTATAAAACGACTGTTATTTTTATTTTTTTGAAACCTATGCCTGCAGTTAGATCAATAAAACCTCATTCTCTTTTCACGCTACTCATAAGGTTCAAGGACCAGTTGTTAGTCAATAAAACGGAAAAAACACGTTAACTTGAGTTTAACGCCCATGCTCTTTCCATCCGGGTTGCTTCGTTTGATTTGTTTCCTGGAGACATATTGTATTTCTTAACCATGCTGTTATGAAGTGAACTGTTCATAAACCCTTTCGTTTTTTAAACAGAGCACACGATTTTAAAAGAAAAAACTATTACTGAAACGTTATGATGATGATGATGATGATGATGATGATGATGATGATGATGATGATGATGATGATGATGATGATGATGATGATGATGATGATGATGATGATGATGATGATGATGATGATGGATGATGATGATGATGATGATGATGATGATGATTATGATGAAGATGACGACTATGATGATGGTAGTAATAATTGACAAATAAAAAAAGACGATCCTCTAATTTTTCTTTCTCAGATCACTAGCCTTGACAAGGTAGAAAAGTTTTTCTGTTTCCACATTTCCTTCTTCATAAAGACAATATTGAAAAAATGAAAAAGAGAGTTTGACAATAAAAAACTGACCGATCACATTGTGTTTGGTTTTATAATAATTTGTCATTTGTTCTCATGTGTCTAGTTTTTTTTTTAACGAGACGCCACTATCTTCTGTTGTACCAATTTAGAAACATATTCTCTTCTTGTAAAAATAGTTTTATATTTTTATAACACCCCATTGTCGCAATGCAATAATTTTGCGGTTGAGAAATGGATTTTCTGGTGTTAAATTTACAAATTAAGAAGCAGAAAAAATATGTTTTTTTACTTATTCTTTAGGGTCTGTAGAAGAACGTATTTTTTTATTTCACTAAAAACGCGTAATAAAATATTTCATTTTTTTTTTTAAGTAAGACAATTTTTTTTATTAGCTTTAATATTTATCGTTGAGACAGTTGCACCCAAGTCCAAGAAAAATTGCTATAGAAATTTTTTACTAACTTTCTTTTTTTAAAATAAAAACAAAAGCAAGAACAAAACGATTGAAACAAAATTTACTTACAAATAAAACAGTGTTGTATAATAGCAATTTAAAGCCCTCGTACAATTAAATATGCTCTGACGTGGAACTTTAAAACGTTTGTTTTCGTTAATAAAGATGTATTAACACAATATAATATAAAAGGCAACAAGACACTTTGTTTCTACAGAGGGAAATGACGTTAGCTTTATGTAATAGAGTTTACAAACTACTGCCTGAGCTGGTCTTTACTTTTTTTTCCTCATGCTATTCTAGGACCCGGTATAGTTTTTATGTTGTGATAATAGCTGGTCTGGGCGAAATTTCTTCCAAACCTTTTCCTTCTCAGGCTATATCAAACAATGAAGAGCCAACAACATTCCTTTGCTGATGCTTTATTTCTTTTTTTTTTTTTTTAGAATATTGATCTCGTGGAAAGATGACGGTACGTTTAGGCTGAATTGAAAGAGGATAAGAGAGCAAGAATAAGAATTGGGGAAGAGTTAAGGCAAGATAGGTAGGTAAATTTGTAGAATAAGAAAACATGCGTGTGTATAAGAGATGTATAGGTTGTTATAGATCGAAAGTAAGAGACATGGCGAAGTAAAAGAGTCAGAGGGAAAAGAAAGAAAGCTAGAGAGAGAGAAAGAAAGAGAGACAGAGACAGAGAGAGAGAGAGAGAAAAGAAAAGAGAGAGAGAGAGAGAGAGAGAGGGAGGGAGAAAGGCAGTGAAACAGACACACAGACAGAAAGACAGATCAAGAGAACAAGAGAGAGAGGGTGTAAATAGAGAGATAAAGAAAAGAAATATTGGAAACGAGATCACGAAAAAGTGAGCAAATGAACAAAAAATAAGGAAAGTAAAAGAGAGCTGCTTTGAATTCATTGCGTCCGAGAAACATTTTGTAAGCATGGTTATTTTTATATTTTTTTCTCAGGAATGAATAGAGGAGGATTACGGTGATGCTATGCTATGCAAAATGCTTTTGTCCAGTCGGCAGAATCTGGTTAGGATGACATATTAGATCTGAGATGCCAGCTGGGGCGCTTGTTTCAGCTGATTTGATTTGCGCCGCTTGTATAGGTGAGGCTTGCGGCTTGCGGCTTGCGGCTTTCCCCACTCACGCACGGATTGTTACAATATTTGCCCTGTTGCAGGATGTGCGGACATTTTGATGCGGTTTCTACGCAATTCACTTCAGGCTTTGTGGTAATGGGATGCGTGGCGAAACGAAGACGTTTGTTAAGGGGAATTTGAATCGGCGGCCAATTATAGCTTCATCTTAGACTTGCGGAGCCAATGATCTATCAGAAAACCTAAAACCAAAGGGTGTTGGCTAAGTCATCTGTTCTGGTCTTCTGATCGCAATGTGTGTGTGAGTTTTTTTTTCTTTTTGTTTTTGTTGTTTTTCGTTCCTGGGGTAGTACATCGGCTTTAGACGCAGGAGGTACGTGGTTTGAGCCCCACTCTGGTGCTTTCGTTCCATTTCTCCTCACTGTGTCTCTTTGATAGTACGTAATCTTGTCAGACGTTAAGCTAGGGACCCGTCTACAAAACAGTCTATATAGTGGTGGCATTGGACGCTAAGCAACAACAATGAACAACAACAGAAAAATGGGACCCGTGGGAAAAAGAAGAGAATAGGTAAGGGGTTATAAATCAGAGTCCAATCAAAGCTCTATCCTAGACTTAGAAGCCAATGAGCGATTTGAAAACCTCATTCCCAAATGACGTGATTAAATCAGCAGTTATCGTCTAAAGGAGCGCAAGACTGACCCCACGCCCGCTATTCGGCTCCCGTGCCCAAAAAATATTCGACGAACAAGCCTTTACTCTAAGGAAAAAAAATCTTTGATTTTGACTTTTTTTAAAACCGCTTTGAGAAATGGTTGTGTGCGAGGCTACCCAAAATATCAGACAAAATCACCAAAACGAATGAAATGAACACGTTTTTGCATAACATGGGTATTAGTGATGTATTTACTTTTTTTAGGACAGAATAATACCTACATACATACTAGACTAAGCTGTTCAACTGTACCTTATAATTATCATAATGATATAACTCACTTTAGTTTTGAATGCAAATATTTATTTATTTCGGTGACCCAGCCTGTTATTTTCAGAAGCCTCGGTTACGTACACGTAGTATTGTACAAATCCACTACCTACCTTTCTACAAGTTTAAAAAAAATATAAACAGAGACTATGGAAGTATACGTATATATTTAGTTAAGACATTTCACAAAATAAGCTCACTGTTTTGTTGATACGTAGAGTTTATGTGAGGCGTGATCACTCTATTTATTCATCTTAAATAAAGCGGTTGAACTATTTCCAGACATAGTTTTTAACTAACGTTTAAAAGCTATATCCCCTCCCTACCCCCACTCCGCCCATTTAATGATCCCTCATATACGCAAAAGTAGCCTCCTCCAAGCTTTTACGATTTCACAATCTAAGATAAAACCTTTTTACGAGCGATCTCCAAGTATTACGACCTCTAGCTCTATGTAAGATGAAAGAAAGGAAAAAGGAAGCAAGTTGTGCGTGAGAAAACAAAATATTAATATCACAATGAATTACGCGTCTCATATAAGTATTGAACATGGCAACAAACAATATTGAATAGTGTTTGACTTCAAATAAATTTATTAAGATGAATAATAGTCCATTTACAAGCCATCTCCAAGTTTTACAACCTCTATGTAAGATGAAAGAAAGGAAAAGGGAAGCGAGTTAAGCTTGAGAAAACAGCACGCTTATCTTACGCATTCAAATTAGGTCTGAACAAAGATAAATATAATTATTGTAATATTGTTTGAACTTAAAATATAACGATGGATAATAGTGCCTTTACAAGCTATCTACACATTTAGAAACCTTCATAAGACAAAACAAAAAGAAGCAGGAAACAAGCTGAGCTTGGTAAGACAAAACAATAATAACACGACTCAGGCATCTCAAATTAGTGCTAAACATGGCAAAGATATTACATATATATAGTGTTTCGAATATACCTCTTTCGCCCGCTGATTTTAGGGGCGAAGAAACAAGGTTATGTTCCTTGCGCGAGGATCATGTTTGGTTTGGTTACCATACCATAAACACTAGCGATGCGAGCAGCATTTTTTTACGAGAAAGGGTTCAGGAAAAACAATTTAAAAGGCATTAGTTTTTATATAGTTATTTTCGATTTTGCCTTTGAACTTCTTGAAAGATTAGCATCTACATCATGTTTTCTTGTATTCGGGGTGAAATCAGTAATTGGTCTGTTTATGCTACCTTCAAGTTTTTGTAAAGATGCCATTAAATATAATATCGGTAATTAAATCAATGACGATAGGATTGCCGCTGGGAAAAAGCGATCGATTTCTCATAGGTTAGAAACATCAATTTTCTGCTCAAACATTAGGATCGATAGGAAATTAAATCTGCCATTTGAAAGTTTAAACTTTTGAGCTTTACGCTTTTTAATTTGATGTACAATCGAAAAAAGATGACAAGCGATTTAAATAGTTTGTACTTTGAACTATAGTTCTGTAAAAAATAAGATGATTTTTTTTGAAAGATCAAATTGGACTTTTCATTTTTTTTTTCGTTTAATAATATAAAGAAATAGAAAAAAATAAAAACAATATTTTCTCAGACTTTTCTTTATATAATAATTTGCTTATAAATCAATATCCAAAAAGCTTTTGAACCATTGCTATAGCGCAGCGATCAAAGTGAATACAAATACAGCTATGTACAGAGGCATATTTTTCATTGTTTTGTTTTTTTCGAAAAATAAGTGTTCCTTGAAATCATATCAATAAAACCCCCCCCCCCCCCCCCCAACCCTTTGCCCTTTCCTTCCGCCCGAAGAAAACAAAAAAAAACGACCTAATACGCAAAACTAGCCCCATAAAACCTTTCACTATTTGACACTCTCAGATAAAACCTATACAAGATATCTCCAAGTTTAACGACCTCTATTTAAGATGAAAGAAATAAAAATGGAAGCAAGTTGAGTTTGAGAAAACAACATATTAATATCACAATGAATTACGCGTCTCATATAAGTACTGAAGATGGCAACAAACAATATTGAATAGTGTTTGACTTCAAATAAATTTATTACGATGAATGATTACATTTACAAGCCATCTCCAAGTTTTACTTCTATGTAAGATGAAAGAAAGGAAAAAGGAAGCAAGTTGAGCTTAAGAAAACAGCACGCTTATCTTACGCTTTCAAGTTAGTTCTGAGCAAAAATAGTATACATAATTATTGTAATAGTGTTTGAACTTAAAATATAGCGATGGGTAATAGTGCCTTTATAAGCTATCTACAGATTTCAAAATCTACATAAAACAAAACAAAAAGAAACAGGAAAGGAGATGAGCTTGGTAAAACAAAACAATAATATCACGACTCAGGCCTCTCAAATTAGTGCTTAACATGGCAAAGATATTACATATACCTCTTTCGCCCGCTGATTTTAGGGGCGAAGAAACAAGGTTATGTTCCTCCCGCAAGTATCATGTTTGTTTTGGTTACCATACCATAAACACTAGCGATGCGAGCAGAATTTTTTACGAGAAAGGGTTCAGGAAAAACATTTTAAAAGGCATTCGTTTTTATAATGTTTTATTGTTGTTTTTGATTTTGCCTCTGAACTTCTTGAAAGATTAGCATCTACATCATGTTTTCTTGTATTCGGGATGAAATCAGTAATTGGTCTGTTTATGCTACCTTCAAGTTTTTGTAAAGATACCATTAAATATAATATCGGTAATTAAATCAGTGACGATAGGATTGCCGCTGGGAAAATAGCGATCGATTTCTCATAGGTTAGAAACACCAATTTTCTGCTCAAACATTAGAATCGATAGGAAATTAAATCTGCCATTTGAAAGTTTAAACTTTTGAGCTTTACGCTTTAATTTGATGTACAGTCGAAAAAAGATGACAAGCGATTTAAATAGATTGTACTTTGAACTATATTTCTGTAAAATATAAGATGATTTTTTGAAAGATCAAATTGGACTTTTCATTTTTTTTTTCCTTTAATAATAAAAAGAAAGAGGCAAAAGCTTAAAAACACATTTTTCCTCGGATTTTTATGTATATACTAGTTTACTTATAAATCAATATCCAAAAAACTTCTGAACCATAGATAGCGCAGCGATTAAAATTAATACTTGTACTCGTACAACCATGTACAGAGGCACGTTTTTCGCATTTTTTTGTTCGAAAACAAAAAGGTGGTTCCCTGAAACCATAATCGATAAACGATTTGATAACATATGTGGCAGGATTAATTTTCTTTATTATTATACCATAAAAACAAAGATAAAACGAGCACAATTAAAAAAAAATTTAAATCATAATATTGTGTACGTCAACTTTGGAGACAAAAGTCGAATGTTAAAAGTGTGTTTAAAATTAAATAAACAACTCTCCTGTGAAATAATGATCATTCCAAAAAGTCAAACTATGATTGAGGGCATCGTACCATGCAAATACGTCTTGATGAGAAATGGGGCATGAGGGAATTTAGCACCTTTCCTTTGGCCAATAAGTTAGGAAATTTGCTTTTTAAAGACTGACAATAATTATTGAGACTGGGAAGGGGGGAAAACCAACCAGTGGGAGGGATGGTGTAACAAATGTCTCCTCTCACCCGGACAGGGAAAGCTTTTAACGTAAAGAGCGGTTGATCGATATTTTACAAGGAAACTTTGCGCCCCGGTGCAGTCACTGCAATGGCCCGTGAAGAAAGTAAAGAGGAACGGGGGATTCCCGCATCTAATTGGCCTCCTGGGAACGCATCCGGCTCTGAAGCGCAAAATGTTGGTGAGAGGAGCGCAAAACTGCACTTGAACGACACATTGATGTAATTGTGTTTAGAGAAGAAGGGGTTTTCTATACACGCCCTGGTAGAGCATAAAAGCCTTCTGTTTTATGAGATGGGCGAAAGTGAGTTAAGCTTCGTGTTGTTACTCTCGCGTGAACAAACAAGAGATACAGGGGGGCAGCCAGCTTTGCTGCATTTGGACCAGAAGGTTNANCCAGATTCCAAAGCCCTAAAAGAACTGGTTAGGATTGCTGGTAATGGAGCGAACGCGAGTTTTACAAGTTCAAGAAATATGGAAAGAGAGAGAATGAAAGAGAGAGAGAGAGAGAGAGAGAGAGAGAGAGAGAGAGAGAAAGAGAGAGAGAGAGGAGAGAGTGTGGAAGATATAAAATATAAGAGAAAATATGAGACAAAAAATTATGAGAGAATGCAAAGAGGGACATAGCGAAAGAGGGAGAGACTGAAAGAAAGAAGTAGAGAGATATAGAAAAAAAACAGAAATAGCGGGCTACAGAGGGAGATACAGAGGAGAGAAAGAGAAAAAGAGAGAGAGAGAGAGAGAGCGAGAGAGAGAAAGAGAGTTGTTTTTTCGCTTTTACATACTTTATTGTTGTTGTTTTTTTCTTTTAACACTCCAATGTAAAAAAAAACTTTAATACTTTTGTTAAAGTAAATACTTATTTTGTTACTGGATCTACATAATAATATTTGAAAAACAAATCTTTGTTGTCTTGGAATATATATTTATTATATTTTCTCCATTTATGATCATAAGGCAGCGGGGTAGGTAAAAATGGACTATAATTAATAATGAACTGTGTAACAAGACAAGAATAACTGCGACTCTCATTTTTCTACTTGTTATAAGAAAAAAAAATTGCGGCCCAGCTAAGGTTCCTGGGAATGTATTTTGGCTCTTGCTGTTTGTTCATTACCGACTCCGTCTATGCCCCGTGAAGCTTTCAGAGATCTTGAGGTAAAATCGATCGATAGGATGTGCCGGATATTATTAAAATCTCAATGGTTGGATAATGCGTATATATAATATATAAATAATGTACATATTATATCTTTTCTTTTTTCTTCTTCTTATGAATCGTAACCAGAGTGAATATTGAATAATTATAGTTTGACAATTTTACATAGCTTGCTTCTAAGGATACAAAAAATAAAGAAAAATGTAGATTTCGATGCCAAACCATCTGTATTTAATGAGATGTCATAGTTGGACGTTTCATACTACTTCCTTCTTGTTCAATCTGATCTAGATGGGCATATCCAGGGGCAAAAGTATAATTATTAAGAAACACCTAACAACGCTGTATTAAGTAAACAGTTAACAGTTGGATTCAGATGTTACTTTTTAATATTTTAAAAATAAAATAGTATGTTACATTTTCAGCCTTTAACTATGCCCTTCCGGCATTATTTTCTTAATCTGAACACTGTTTTTAAACCATGCCTAGTTCATAAGTTCTCTCTTCAAACAAGCGCAATAGAACTATTTAAAAAAGGAAGGGTGTGTTGGTCTCTTCCCTGAAGCTCACAGATTCTATCACGCAATCTGGCATACTTATTTGTCGGATTTTATTCCCTGCTGGTTGAGTCAGTGTTAGTATAATGCAATCGACTACGACAAAAGTCCCCGTATCTAGCATTGTATTTGTAACAAACACGTAAAATTCTCGTACGTTAATCTAGGAACAAATACGCATTATAGCTTAGTTACTGACAGGGGGAGAGGCAACTCTTTTAAGAAATAAATACTCCCCTAACGTTAATCTAGGAACATATACGCAATATAGCTTAGTTCATGATGAGGGGAAGGGGGCGGGGTTAAGAAACCAAAACACCAACCAACTCTTTTAAAAAAGAAATACTATCTTCTCCCATCTGTGCCAGGTTTTAAACGAGAACCATATACGGCGACGAGCCCCAAAACTTATAAAGCCGAGAATGGCTTACGCAATGCTGCACAGAGACATTGAAGGGCCACTAGAACTTTCGTCACAGCAGGTCACATTAGACACTAACTCAAATGGTAATGGACGACTTTTGTTCTAAACGTGGACCCTAACACGGAACGTCTAATATGAAGACACGAAACCCCCTCGTGCAGCTTAATGGAATGTCTGATACATATTTGCACGACTCTAGATATAAAGCTATAGATTGTCTCTGGTTATACTGTGTTTCTATTAATAGTAACTGGCTGCTTCACGTGTTTTAAGTCATGCTTTGAGATCTATAAGATGTTTTATTGTTTCTTTAAAGACGTTCGGCTGAATAAAGTGAATATATTAAGAACGTGCAAAAGAGAAAAAATATTATTCATATCATGTCTTTGACCCTCGCTCTTCTTATCCTTGCTCTGGAAATAATTTTTAAGAGTTTAATTCGTTCCAAGTGTTTCGAAGGCAATTTGATTAGGGTTATCATTTGTTTATACTTTTTCTAGCTTTATTGCACACTAAATAATGAAAGAAAGTGTAAAAACGTCTCCTTCTGTTAAATGAATGTGCTATCTGTTTAGCGAAAGAGACTGCAAAATTGTGTCCTATCTGTTCCTCACTCCTAACCCATTCCCCGTGAACAACATTGCAATTTAGCGTCATTTACACGCTTAACCACAAGCCCATAAGTTATAAAAATCATTATCAATTCTTAACTCAACATTCTTTTTTTTTTTAAAAAAAAAGAGGGGATCTCAAAGACGTTACGTGTGATAGGTCTCTCTAGATTCTACCCTTAGATTTTCAAAAGACCCAGTTACTGAGTAAGCCAATGTCGATGCTTGCAGGCAGTTCCAACGCCCCATCAAGGCTGGGCACGTTCTAGAAGATTGGACTGTGGAGAGCTACTCGATTGTTCCGCCAGCCTTGGTAATGGCGGCCCCAGCACTAGTAACGAAATTGGCAGAGGCAAAGGTGTAGAAGAACCAGAGCCAATCAACTAAAAGTACTGTCCACTCTAGTGACCCTTCAAAAAATAGGGGCCGTAACTACAACGTCGCGGTGGCTTAACACTCGTCGTAAGCTTTTTCATTCTTTAATCTGAAGACCAGTCGTAAGATTGCGATGTTGTACTCACGAATCTAAGTACTTTTTTGTGCTTGTGTAACGTTTTTTTTCCTCCAGCAAGATTTGAAATAAGAGAGTAATAAACTTTCACATAATCACATCATCTGTAACGCGAAAATAGTTTCTTGACAATGAGATCGGCTGATAGGAGAACTTTACTTTATGTGGTAAACATTGAAGGATAGTATCTTTGATCAGATCAAGTTTAACAGGCTTTAGATTTCCTGAAGAATCATTTTACAGAAACTGTACAATTTGACTGAGTCAAATACTTTGTGGTTCCAATCAAGGCTAGAAACCCGTACTTTTTGCTCGTTAGTCTAGCGTTTCACCAGTTTAGCTGTCTGATTACTCAAACTTTTTTTGGAGTAGGAAAATGAAACCGTCTTTCCAACAGGGTTTCTGCTTACTGGTGAAACTGTCTCTAGGAACCGATGGCACCAACTCTGCGATTGCAAAGTTTTTTTTCAGCACTGGTTCGCAGCTTTATTCACAAATAAATAATTGATAGATGTAGAATAAGATATACGACAGTATCAGAAGAAAGGAACCACGCAGGCCTATGAATGCGATTCCTTTTTTCACAATGTATAATCACCTAATAGAAATAGGATTGATAATAAAGAGAAGAGATTAACCAATAAGTGGTAAGCTTAAGTTGTGGCGCATGGCGCAACGCGTCCAATGAAAGTGTATTATTCTTTGCTTTGATCACAGCCTATGCTGGCTTGGTAAATAAATCTCCAAGCCATGTAATTTGCATAATACTGATCAAAGAACCTACTCAATTTGAAGTGATTCATCGTGGGAAAGGTCATTCTTAATTATATAGGCCTAGAACATAAAAGATTATGTTCAAATTTGAACACAGTCCATCCGTTTCTTTTATATTTTTTTAAATATTTTAGGAAGGTTGGTCAAAAACCTATATATAACTTCAGACCAACCGACAAGACAAATAGAAAAGGAAAAATTAAGACTGATGATATAAACGGGGATCAAACCCGCACCTTCCACTCAGCACCTATTTGCCTTGCCAAGACGAAGACCAGAGTGCTAGACCGTTCTGTCATCGGCTTTCAAGAATGAAACCTTTCGTTAAGGCCTTTACACACTGACTTGCATTGACTCGGGTGAGAAATCGTCGTTATAGTGTTTATTTTTTACACTGAAATACTAGACCCACTTCTACGCCTTTTATTATTTTTGTGCAAAAATCATTAAAGCTAAACGAAACACACTAATTAATGCAAAAAAGTGATCGACCCTCACGGTTTTCTGTCCGTTTAAACACGATCACACGTTTGATTTCAACTTTTTTTCCAGTGAATTTCTAAGATAGCGTTATTTTTATGAAGAAGCTCCAAGGCAAACAAACCACGTTTTGGAGAGCTACTTGATAGTCACAAAGGAAAAAAAAACCCATTGACGTGCGCATGATTAGAGAAAAACTATGTATAAAATCGTTGAATAGGAAGACTACACAATTTCATTTTTACTCTTAAAGAAAAAAAGAAACCAATACCATCAATAGTTTTTAGTTTTTTCGACTTTTGTGCGGCTTTAACATAAATAGAAAATAATGTAGTTTACTCGTATTTTGTTGAATTATTTCACAGATTAATATCGAGTGTTACAGTTCTCAATTGGAATGTTTGCGTATCCAACAACTAGTTCATAACTTTACAATCAACCTATACTTTTGAAAATGGTTTCTCGTACTTTGTATAAAGACTAGCCTGAATAAAAATGTCATTCATACAGAGCATAGAAACACGTGTTATTTCCGTGATAGGAAAGGAGCGCAGAACTGGCGTCATTGGATTATTTCACCAAAATAGATATACCAGCTTCGCATAAAGATTTAACGTTTTGGTTCAGCTCTTCTTTTTTAAATTGTGAAGAAAGAGTTGTTTTCTAGATGCCGACAGAGGCAAACAAACGATACTTGTAGAACTGCTTCAAAGTCATAAAGGAAAAAAAAACATACACGAGCGTGTGTTTTGAGAAAGACTTTGAATACAAAGGTTGAATGGGAATACGAACAAAACTACATTTTTATGCGTTAAGAAAAGAAAAAAATGCAAATAACAGTCTTTAATTGTTTCATCATGTCTTGTACGGCTTCAACATAAATGGAAAATAATGTCGTTTACACAGTCATGTTTTGGTTTGTTTTCAAGCCATTTACAGTACGTAGAGTAATATTCTTGTAATAATTGTTTTCAATGTTCTCACTTATAATTATTTTTTCCGTAACTAGCAACTTGCATGCTTTGAAGAAATACTTGTCTGAATAAACAATGTCATGGTCTGTCTCGTATCTAGTTCAAATTAAGTCACGTGGGAAAGGTGCGTAGAATTGGAGTATTCCAAAAAAAAAAAATGATCTGACGTCTTTTTTCAGCCATCAACATGTAACGATATAACGTCTTGTGGCAGCTTTTCTTCTTAGAATTTTTAGAATAATCGTTGAAGCTGAAAGGCAATCAAACCATATTTGGAGAACTAGAGCGTATGAATTGAGAAAGTGTGAGTAAAAACGCTGATTAGGAAGACTTACACAACTCATGTTTACACGTAAAAAAGGAAAGAATGCAATCTATCATCACGTGTACGGCTTCATGCGAAATAGAACACAATGTCATTTACACGTATGTTGTTTAATTATTTTACACATTAATATCGAGTGTTTCTATTGTGGTAAAAAAACCGTGTGACAGTTGTCACTCACATTTTTTCCCGTATCTAACAAATTGAACGCGACTTATTGAACAAATTAAGACTTTTTTTTTACTGATATTGGTTTTCTTGTACTTTGGAAAAATACATTATATAAATAAAAATGTCATTGTCTGTCTTATAATTTGTACAAATCAAGGCATCGAACCCGCTAGTAGAGCGGGCGGGTGACTTGCATTCTAGATATTTAAAGTAATTTAACAAAATGTAAAATAAAAAGTCCTGATTTTGTACAAGCTTGACATGACTATTTGCTTTAAACAAATTTGGTCCTAACTGTAAATATAAAAAGTAAATATAATTTTCGACTTTTCACACATACTTTAATTTTAGATTTAGAATTTAACGTTCGAACCGTCGTTTACATATGTGTTATAGAAAATATATAGACATAGTATAAGAAAAGTAAAGTTTCTCAGAACATAGGAAAAAAACTCATTTTGTCTCGCAAAAAAAGAAAAACTACTTGGAATAACGCTTAGACCAAGTGACCCTAAATGAAAACTCGAGGAAATGAAAAGGAGGGAACAACAACATTAGCACGCTTCAGGGGAAATGGAGAGCAATATAATTACTCACGAAACGTTAAGCCAAGAAGTAACATGGTGTAATATTCCTCACTTTCTTCTTAACAATGGGACCAAAAGTCCGGAATAGAAAAAAAAAAAAGATGAAAAAAGATAAAAAATTCCACGATGGAAGCAGAGGGTTATGATCAATAACCTGTAAAGAGATAAAAAGCGCGGGTTAAGGGAAGTGAATTTCTCATCAGGGGCTGCGTCAGCAAGTCTGGCCTGAGTCACTAGCATTGAGTTACAGTGGGGACCTGGCCCTTAGGTTACCGTGACTGGGCAGGAAACACGGAACGGTTTTTTGTGTTTTTTTACGCTGGCCAAATTGGTGATAGTGGTGCAGCTTTGGTAAGAGTTCCTTTCAAACTTCTTGTGTTATCGCTTTTGCTATTATTTTTTTTTTTTAGCTTTTCACCAACCCCGTTTTTGTTCCCTTCTGATGATCAAGAAAGTTATTTCTTAGAACTAGAGTTATTATGACGTGAGGTACGCATATGCTGTTCTTGCTTTTATTTTATGGTTGCTATTTCTTTACACACTTTTTGCAGCTGTTAATGTGTTGATTAATGTGTTGATATTTGTATGTGTCTGATCCGAAAATAAAACTGGCTTTCTTTTCATTTCTGAGCTGGTTTGTAGGTGTGATGCACTTCAACGTTGATACCGATGATCACTTCATGATAACAAAATATGTTCCTGGTGTTATTCTGACATATATGTATATATAAGGGGCATTTGCGATGCTGCATGCAAATCACTTCATTAAGTGAACTCATTGGTTCACACATACTAACTACTATCGCTGCTATCGCTACTATAGCTACGCGTGCCTTAGAGAAAAATCCATTTCCTGGATGAAAAGTGCTGGTGAGGCGACATCAATAACAATTAGCTTTGCTCACACTGTTAACCTTCGGTGTGGAAACCCTTTCGTACTTTGACATGAAGGCTGTCGAAATGCGAAATTAATTTTTCTCTGGAAGTTGATGATCACATTATTTTACATTGTTACTCTTTTTCATATTAGCTTTCTTCTTCAGATACACGTTCATCCCAAGGTGCACACTTCTCAAGAATGTTATTCTATTCAAAGAAAATCATTCTCATCATGATAATGTTTGTTGCATTACTGATTTAAGTGTACATAAATTGACTGTCAGAAAACTCTCATGTGAATTGCCATGCCTTGAAATATTATTATAAATTTGAAACGTACCCAGTCGAAATATTAAAGCTAAAATGACGACAGACGGAAAGAAATTGTCTTATGCTAAAAAAGTCAACAGGCCCCTGCAACACTCCTCTTTATAGTGTAGCTCTTTGCAATCAATTGATTTATTGCAGAAGAAGTAATTAAGAGATCTTGCAACATCGCAATTTTAGATCACATAGAGGGGAAAAATTTGATATGAACTCGTAAAACTCATGTATAAAACTGCTGTATGCTAACACTCGGCTAAAAAATTATAATAGATATTAAAGCATGGGTTAAAACGTATTTGCATTGAAAATCCGGTAATTAACAATTGGCAAAGAAAACAAGATAATAAAGTTATGTTTTGTATTCTTTGAAAAACAATAAAGAAAATTACTAGATAAAGAAAGTAGAGCCTTAGATTTAATTGGCATACTGCTGCTCATTATTCCTACGCCCTCTTCAATTTTTATGCATCGATGTCAAGTGTGAAGGAGCAAAGTTATTGATAACCTCGTCGGAACAATTATTGTTCGAGAGAAAAAAAAACCACATTACTTTGGTTAGTGGAAAAGTTCGGTTTTGTGTTGGAGTGCCGGTATAAATATTACCCTCAGCAAGTAACGTCGCTCTTATATTTGACGTGAAAAAAAAAATTCAGAAAGTAGAGAATAAAACACATTTTCTAGGATTGGAATGAGTATAGTATGCTATAAATACTATAAATGTGAATCGTAATAATTATTAGCTCGTGTTTTTTCTGTCCATTTATGTATCAAACATTAAATAAATACTTTATAGAATACGGAATAGTGAAAATAATAAAATGAACCTCATGGGAAATTTAGGAGCAATAGAGGTCGCTTCAGTAAAATTTGATATTACATTTTCTCTGAATTGTTGGTTAGCGTTCAACTACATTATTTTAATAATATGCTATATTGTTGAGGGGCCCCAAGAATAAAGTCTCAGAAGGTTACGTGCTGCCCCCAGAGACTGTGCGGGGATATCATGACTTGGTCTCAGACGGTCACATCGAACATCCTAAACATCCAAGAGAGGACAAGTCGCCAGAGCGGGGCTCAAACCACGGACCTTCTGCACCAAAAGCGAATGTTCTACTCCAGGATTACCGCACCCCCCATTCACTAGTGAAGTGCGACTGTTAAACCCTTTACAAAATGCATGGTTTGTATGTGTTTTTTTTAGGTGAGCTCGGGCACATGGAACTAAAAAAAAAATCTAAAACTTACAAGTACTATTTTACCAAATCGCAAGGTAGCAAAGTTTGACGTGCTCTATCTCAGATCATATAACGTCAAAATATTCAAAAAATGACTAACATCTACAATAATTTACATACGCTAACAAATTCACACGTGACTTAAAATTCAATGGTGAAAGAGATCATGGTTAATCAAATGACTAATTTGAGTACAAAATGTTTTTTATTGATTAATCCACCCAACAAATAAAGATCATAGAGCGGAAAATGAAAAAAAGACTACAAAAAATCACGAGACGGAAGATACCGAGAGGAATATGTTCAAACTCGACAGAGGCATTGGCTTATTGCGAATGAGATAGGTCCAACAAAATAACAGTAACAAAATGATAAAAAACGGACAGACCAGAAGAAAGAGAGAGAGAGAGAGAGAGAGAGAGAGAGAGAGAGAGAGAGAGAGAGAGAGGGAGGGAGAGAGGTATGGAAAAATGATTAAAATGAAAAAAAAATGTATTGTAGGACGAGCACAAATTGAGTATGGTGGAATAAAGAGATAGCATGGATGAAAGACAGAAAAAAGAACAAGATCTAGTGAGAGAGAGAGAAAAAATTAAAAAAGAGAAAGTGAGGGAGAGAGAGAGAGAGAGAGAGAGAGAGAGAGAGAGAGAGAGAGAGAGAAAGGGTGAGATGGAAAAGAACCGGGACTGGATCCAATTTGAGAGAAAGGGCTGGATAGAAGGGGCATTTGCGATACTGCATGCAAATCACTTCATTAAGTGAACTCATCGGTTCACACATACTAACTTCTATCGCTGCTATCGCTACTATAGCTATGCGTGCTTTAGAGAAAAATCCATTTCCTGGATGAAAAGTGCTGGTGAGGCGACATCAATAACAATTAGCTTTGCTCACACTGTTAACCTTCGGTGTGGAAACCCTTTTGTACTTTGACATGGAGGCTGTCGAAATGCGAGATTAATTTTTTCTCTGGAATTTGATGATCACATTTACATTGTTACTCTTTTTCATATAAGCTTTATTCTTCAGATACACGTTCATCCCAAAGTGCACACTTCTCAGGAATGTTATCCTATTCAAAGAAAATCATTCTCATCATGATAATGTTTGTTGCAATACTGATTTAAGTGTACATCAATTGACTGCCAGAAAACTCTCATGTGTATTACCTGCCATGCCTTGAAATTTTATTATAAATTTGAAACGTACCCAGTCGAAATATTAAAGCTAAAATGACGACAGACCGAAAGAAATTGTCGTATGCTAAAAAAGTCAAAAGGCCCCTAAAACATTCCTCTTTACAGTATAGCTCTTTGCAATCATTTGATTTATTGCAGAAGAAGTAATTAACAGATCTTGCAACATCGCAATTTTAGATCACATAGAGGGGAATAATTTGATACGAACTCGTAAAAGTCATGTATAAAACTGCTGTATGCCATACACTCGGCTAAACAAAATTTATAATAGTTATTAGAGCATGGGTTTTAACGTATTTGCATTGAAAATCTGTAATTAACAATTGGCAAAGAAAACAAGATAATAAAGTTATGTTTTTTTTATTCTTTGAAAAACAATAAAGAAAATTACTAGATAAAGACAGTCGAGCCTTAGATTTAATTGGCATACTTCTGCTCATTATTACGACGCCCTCTTCAATTTTTGTGTGTTATTGATAACCTCGTCGGAACAATTATTGTTCGAGGGAAAAAACACATTACTTTGATTAGTGGAAAAGTTCGGTTTTGTGTTGGAGTGCCGGTATAAATATTACCCTCAGCAAGTAACGTCTCTCTTATATTTGACGTGAAAAGAGAAAAAAAATTCAGAAAGTAGAAGATAAAACACATTTTCTGGGATTGGAAGGAGTATAGTGTGCTATAAATACTATAATTGTGAATCTTAATATTTATTAGCTAGTGTTTTTTATGTTCATTTATGTATCAAACATTAAATAAATACTTTATAGAATACAGAATCGAGAAAATTGTAAGAATCTCATGGGAAATTGAGTACAGAAGCAATTTTTCCCTTAATTGTTGCTTAGCGTTCAACTACATTATTTTAATAATATGCTATATTGTGGAGGGGCCCCAAGACTAAAGTCTGAGAGGGTTATGTGCTGCCGCACAGAGACTGTGCTGGGATATCATGACTTTGCCTCAGACGGTCACATCCAACATCCGACACACCCAAGAGAGGACAAGTCGCCAGAGCGGGGCTCAAACCACGGACCTTCTGCACCAAAAGCGAATGTTCTACTCCAGGATTACCGCACCCCCCATTCACTAGGGAAGTGCGACTGTTAAACCCTTTATAAAATGCATGGTTTGTATGTGTTTTCAGGTGAGCTCGGGCACATGGAACTAAAAAAAAAATCTAAAACTTACAAGTACTATTTTACCAAATCGCAAGGTAGCAAAGTTTGACGTACTCTATCTCAGAAATGACTAACATTTACAATAATTTACATACGCTAACAAATCCAGACGTGACTTAAAATTCAATGGTGAAAGAGATTATGGTTAATCAAATGACTTAATTTGAGTACAAATGTTTTTTTAATTGATTAATCCACCCAACAAATAAAGACCATAGAACGGAAAATGAAAAATACTACAAAAAATCACGAAACGGAAGATACCGAGAGGAATATGTGCAAACGCGACAGAGGCATTGGCTTATTTCGAATGAGATAGGTCCAACAAAATAACAGTAACAAAATGATAAAAAACGGACAGAACAGGAGAGAGAGAGAGAGAGAGAGAGAGAGAGAGAGAGAGAGAGAGAGAGAGAGAGAGAGAGAGAGAGGGAGGGAGAGAGGTATGGAAAAATGATTAAAATGAAAAAAAAATGTATTGTAAAAAAAAAGCTTTAGATTTATGGTCAGCGATAAGTGTAGAATTATTTAATCAATAGAGAGTGCAACAGACATAGACTTAGAGAAACTGAAAGACGGGCAGACAAAAAATCCCAACAACAAACCGTATGGATCTTGAGAAACATGGAAACAAAATATATATAAAGCAAAGTTCTATTCGACTAGATATTTTGTCGCTACATATTTGAATGCACTTGGTGGTAGTGTAGTTAAATATTTATCATAATGATTGCGTGAGATTTGAAGAAAATATGGAAGAATAGAAGTATTTGAAACTGTTAAATATTATGGAGAGATGTTCATACAGCCATGGGTCTGTTTTCCGAAAGTTTTATAATGCATATTTTAAATACCCCTTTAAATGGTTGAATGGGTTCACTGCAAACATAGAATTATCCCAGTGTCTATATATTAAGGACCGTTCAAAGGAACAAAACTGATTGGCATGCGAAGCCCAAATGGCGATTATATTGGTTTCCTCCTATAATTATTTGAACTAGCGCTGATCCCTGTAATGAGTTGAAGGTATCGAAAATCGATTCAAAATCGATTTTATTTTTTACTCACAATTATCTTTTCCCCTCTTCTTTTTAAATTATTGATATTCGTTTAGAATCGCAAACAGGTCCAAACTGGCAACACCGCGATGAACTGATAACGATATAAGTTTTTAAGTTCTGAATTCTCTAACTTGTATTTGTTCATATTTTAAACTTATTAAACAAGGGTTTCACAGCTTTTATAACACCTCATCATTCCTCATAAGGTTACAAATTGCTTGCTCTTTGTCCTTACCAAGTTTTAAGTTAATAAAATTGCTCTTAGCTATGTTACTTAATAAGTTTAATATTATATAAATATATTAGTTTAGTTTTGAACGTTATGTATATTCCATTTTTATTAAAAAATGTTATGTATGATAAACAAAATAAACTAAAACAATATTTTTGTAACGAAGGTGAACCAAATAATATATCCCAATCAAATTTCATCTACAACTCTGTAGAAACCAAAGATTCACCATCATTTCTCCAATTATTTTCCATCCACAACTTTTAATCCAATGTTGTTGTTTTTTTTTTCATTTCCATATTTCTCTCTAATAAAACCATCTTATCATTTAGAGCAGACCAGTGTGTTTATTTCTTTTTCCTAAAAACGTTTTTATCGTCCACAAACCTTATCCTATTTTCAAACATACCCCCTTTCAGATACTTTCCTCTGAATAAAAACTTAATGTAAAAAGTGTTTGCCAATCTAGATGATCACGGATCAATGTAGATGTAAGTCTAGAGCAATCGATGATGAACTCAATTTTCTGTTCCACCGTGGAGCTTGAAAAGCGCATGTAGAGAATATATTTCTTTTGTTTCATTCAGAAAGCCTAGCTATCCTTAAAACTTTTTTTCACATTTATAAGGATATCCCTTTATATGTGAGTTATATATCTAAAATGTATGTTTTTTGCCCTCATGGAAGCTTTTGAAAAAAGTTTAAGATGCTTCATTTCATTGTGATATAGGTCAATGGCCTTTATACTGAATAAAGAATTTCAATTTCAAAAGATCACGATGTATATCCAAGCTCTTTTAAAAAAGCGGTTCATTAATCAAGTTTTTGTGCTATCTTCATTATTTTAGTTGTTTATCAAACAGTTAGGCAGTAACCAAAGGTAGCAGCCTACATTACCACTTTGCTCGAAACAGTTTATTTCTTAATGTTACTCTACAAAATGGGAACGTTTGAAATAAAATTAAATGAGTGATTAGAAAATTGGCAGTAAACGCTCTCTAACCTTCCTATACCTAGCACTTGAACGTTCTCTCCCCCCCCCCCTTTTTCCTGCTCTACCTCTTTCTGACCGCTATAAAGCATAATTGCTGTTAATGACCGCAAAGAAACGGATAAAGCAGATAACCCCACCCAATCAACATTCTCTTTAAGCCCTCTATCGACTGTTTACCTCAGAAATTCACACTATCGTCTTGAGAATATCTGACAAGTGGATAACTGTTGTTCAAATGTTAACCAATCCTTTATATTTATTTATTGACGCCTTCTTCTCACCTTTCACATCGTCGCTACAGAATGGATTTTCCCCAACATTTTCCACAATGTACATAATTATAATGTGGAAAGAATTTTATTCAGGAAATGCCATAACCGATTTTATTATTCAATACATTCTTGTTTAGGCTTTAAAGGCTTCAATATTTGTGAAGGAAAAACTGATAAACTGCCAAATAGAGCTAGACAGTTCTTTATTTTAAAGAACAATTAAAGGTCAAATGGAGGTTTTCCACCGAAGTGAATCGTTTTCCCATAAACATAGGTTATAAGATCAAGACATAAAATCACTGATCTTTCTAGTTTGTTTTCTTAGATATACACCTTATCTACAATTTATTACTTGTTTACTCAGATTAAATTTGATTTTTGTGATAATATGAAGGCGGTAGAAAGGAAGTGAAACTTTGGTTTTGCTTGAAAAATACAAAGTCATAACTTGCAATTTTCGTGTTTGTGAATGCCTGTTTGATTTTTCCGGTGGAAATTGTTTCTTTACATAAAGACAACTCTAATTTTCCAACAGACAACGTGAAAGAGATATCAGAGCAATTACTCGAGAGTCATACGTTGATTTTTCTCACTCATTGTTCGAAGAACCAATTACAGTATGAAGACAAGCGGAATAAAAGTTTGCTTGTTTTAATGATAATGTTGTTGTTGTTGTTGTTGTTGTTGTTGTTGTTGTTGTTGTTGTTGTTGTTGTTGTTGTTGTTGTTGATTTTTCTCACTCATTGTTCGAACAACCAATTACAGTATGAAGACAAGCGGAATAAAAGTTTGCTTGTTTTAATGATAATGTTGTTGTTGTTGTTGTTGTTGTTGTTATTGTTGTTGTTTAGTCAAGTGGCCTCTGAGCTTCCTCATTTTGCCTTTTGCCATGAAAAAGAAGGCAGCAGTTCTTTGTAGCTGCGTTGAGGTTGAATTTAAAGTGTTGTGGAGGTCAAATTTCTCGGGAAGAAACTGTTGTCTGAGTTAGTTGAGATTGGGTATAATGATAATAATTGTAGTGTTTTGTTATGCGAGACCAACGCTATTGAATCACATAGTTTTACATTTATTATTGTTTAGTATAATATCAAGTAACACACATTGACATTGACATTTAGGAAGTCACGATCCTCTAGTTAATGTGTCGAAGATCATAGTTCAGTGCACTTTAATGTTGACATGATCTCTTGAAAATGTCTTTCCATCAATTAAACTCACTTTCTAAGTTTATTCATAAATGTTGCATAGCCTTATTACATTTTAGGTAGATTTACTTCACTTCAGACTTTTTTGCATTGATCTCGTTTAAGGACTTTGTCTCTGCTGATAAGGTCATATATCATAATTCAAAAACGTCTATATGCAGTACATAATGATTTTGTACCCGCATCCTCACACCTTAAGTTCGATCATCTTTTCATGGTTTGAAATACAAATTGACATCTCATGTTTCCTGTAACGCTAATTATTTGGTGTCGTGGTATCATCTCAATTACGGGTATTTTTCTTACACCGCTATTACCTCTCTCTCTCTCTCTCTCTCTCTCTCTCTCTCTCTCTCTCTCTCTCTCTCTCTCTCTTCCACTCTCAAAATAACTAGATCTGGTTTCAATTTGAAAAATATTTCTCATAGATTTTTTTTCTTCTGATTTAATAGTCATATTATTTTACATTCTATAGCCAATAAAAAAGTAAAGACAAGATTGGACTTTCAGACAAGTTAAAGTATAAAGCAAAAACTATCGTAATGAGAGAACCATAACAATGAACCGATGCATGTATATTCTTTTACACATAAATTTATATCGATCCAGTGTGTTACTTTTACTATGGATACAACAGTTAATACTTCCAATTTTTGCATATGAGATATTCTCACATGACCTATCACAAAATTACTCATGCTTAACACCATTCAAAGTGTGGGTGTGCTTCAAAAACCACACCTTTGCCAAAAGTTCACTAGAGTATGGTAACTCATAAAATAGACACTGTTATATCAATGATACCAGTACACTGTGCTTCCTCCAATTAAACTGGTGTGGATTTTGTAGTTTTGTAGTGTGGGATGATGGTTTTCTAAAAATAACGCATCGTGGGGCAGAAAATGTCACAGGAAGCTATTTGCATCGGTGTGTTGATTTAGGTGGATTGGAAGTAAGTTTAGTTACTAAATTTTTAATAAAAAATTTTCATTAGAACCTTTTATTTGAAGTGTGACATCCTTAATTTATAACAGGAATAGATAGTGCAGCAATCCATTTCTTTTCAAACGTAGTGCGACGTGGAGAAGTTGGATAAAAAAAACTATCACCAGGATGAACCAGGCACAAGTAGGATTTGGACTTGTTGAGTTTTCATAGTGTTTTGAGAACAAGAACATGTGCACTTGAAGAGGTTGGAAAAGGTTTAGCACTACGATTTCTAGAACTAAATATAATCCTTTTCATAATACAAATTTAGAAAAAGACAATATAGAGTTATGCTTTTTTTTAATGTTCAAAGGGCTTTTGCTAAAAGAAATTCATCTACGATGTGTGCCTGATCCACCCTGGTTGCTTTAAATATTACCTAAAGTCCCAAACATGGACATTACATGAGCGTCAAAAGGGCAGGTGACATTGCACTTTCTTGCATTTTCCCTGAGCGCATTGTAAATAACATTTTTTTTTCTTACGACAAGACTTAGATTTTGTATGAGAATATAAACCCTTTATATTGGCACTAGCAAAATTACAGGTTTCATATGATTGTACTAAAATATAAAAAAAATTATTTTACTTTTAAAATTTGTTTACAGTCTAAACCATCCTTTGAAATCGTTTCTCACACCTCTTTTTATTTTATTTTCTAGTCCTCATACCATAATTTTTCTATTACTAACAATTGATGCCCACTTAAAATCTCTCTATCTCGCCCTCTCTTTTACTTTATCTCTATTTCATCATATAGTTATACCTTTTTTCTATATTTTTTTTAACTTTTCGTGTACCACCCAGGTTTTGCCTCTGCATCTTTTTATATTTTTCCATTACCTATTTTGCGTCCTGTTGTTTGTCTCTCTCTCCTTTACATTGAATAGTCAGTATTTTGTGCAGATAGCTATTTCTGTCCATTTGAATCCTTTACATTAATTTGTTCGCCTTTCTCATTAACTCAGATCCTGATTGTGTCCTATTTTCTTAGCAACTGAGAAAATACGCAAATAATCTATATATACCGCTCATTTAAAATTTGCAGTTTAAGGCGAATAGAAGTATTTTTATGAACTCTTAATATTCGTAATATATTTCTTTGAATCGTAATTGTGTTCTATATATATATATATATAGATAAATAATTTTTGGTAGCAAGACCTTATTATTCAACTAGCCTTTCTTCTTTTTTCAGCGTTAGCCAAGAACCGAATTTCTATAAATGTTATAGAATCAATACAACTAACGTAAATGCTGCTCTGCCTTTCAAAAAACGTCTTCTTCTTTGTTCGATATGAACAGACTAAATAATGATCATCATTCCAATCATAATTCTCCTTCGTCAACAATGCTGCAGTTTATTGTACAAAATATTTAAAGCCTATTAAACAATGAAAGAAACATGTATGTTTGCATTATCTGTAACTTCAAAAAATCGCCTGAGAATGATGAAGTGAATTCATTTCTGGTTTGCCATGAATCAAAGACTAATCAGTAGGATGTGTTGCTTTTTAGTAGCTATTGTTTGGATATGAGATTTGATCGATTCAGTCCTCGCTTTCTATAGTATTCTCACGTAAAGCTTTGCCAATCTATGTGCTCCTGATTTATACGTAAGGTTCTTAGAATTCTACCTGCCCGCACCGATTGTCCTCTTGAAATTACTACCTAGGCAGAGAAATAATTGATCTGGCACTCCTTGGAAAATCTTAGACTCAACACAGGGATTGCATAAAGTTCTTGTGTTAATTTAAAGATTTTTTGTTTCTTTCAAATTATGTGTCTCTTTATATCTCTCCATATTGAGCTATTGGCCATTCTTTATAGCTGTCTTTCTTATTTTACTCCCCTCGGTTTCTTTTTGTGTCTCTGTCTTCTTCTCTCGCCCTCTCTCACTCTCTATCTTTCTCTATATATGTATCTCTCTCTCTGTCTCTCTCACTATCCACACTCTATATGCCTGTCACCTTCACTATCGAACTATTTATGTCTTGTCTGTCTGCCTTGGTCTCTCAATCAAAGTCTCCCGAATTTTCTATTTCTCTGTCAGTCTCTCTGTCTCGCTAGCTGTTTCTGTCTTGGTCTCTGGATATATATCTGTCTGTCTATCTATCAACGCCTGCCTGTCTCTTTCTCTGTCTCTGTCTCTCCCCCCCCTTCTCTCTCTCTCTCTGTCTCTGTCTCTCTCTCATTGTCTCTCTCTCTCTCTCTCTCTCTCTCTCTCTTTCTCTGCCATACCTGCTACATCTCTGACTACTATCAACTTGTAAATTCCTCGACATGAAGGTCGCAAATAATTTCAAAGCAGACAAAGTTATACCGCCTTTCCAAATACCTAAAAAGAAAAACATACCCATTCTTGTTTTGATCGACTTTATATCTCATCACGCATCAAACACTATGACATTTAGACAGGACCACGGCAGTCTTTACAATAATTTCAGTAAAGGTTTTGATGTATTGAAAAAGTTCAGTAGATTAGGAGATGTTTCGAGCACCAACTTTGGCTTTGTGTATTTAGTCATAGGTAAAAATACATTTCTATACATCAAAGGCTTTAATCCTACCTGGATTAACGTTTGAACAAAGCAATCTGGCTAGGGAGCATTGGTCTAGACTTTGTTTAACTTTTAAGAGCTACTAATTTTAGATCAGTATAAATATAACATTGGCAATAAACGTTTCAAAAAGTTTAGCCGTAATTGAATTTTTTTTTATGAGATGCATCATTTGCAAGGTTGTTCATTGATGAAATTTATAAACATATATCGTAATCTGGGCCTAACAAAGAATAACTATTCATTATAATTTTTGTCAACGTTGCTAACAAAATAGACTATGTTTGAAAATCAAAGCGTAAATATATAAGCACGTTGTACCGACGTTGGTACAATGAGGTGGTTGTTTAAAACTCTTCATAACCCTTTTATTTCTATCATAAGCCGAGTTATAACCTTACCACAACGTTGTACTTGCCACACTGTAAATCCTTCTACCTTGCGTGTACTTCACATCAGTTGACCACTATGATTAGCGTCAAGTTGATGGAACCTACCGGATTGAGTTGACTTAATTTGGTCACTTAACGTCAAACGTGAGCAATTACAGGCTATATCGTGGACGGGACCCAAGACAAACCTCTGACAATTTTTGTGTTTCCACTACCTTACACTGGCTCTTTGTAAGGTAAACGAGCGCTCAGCTTTATTCGACAAAACAAGACAATAATTGCAACATACATGTTGTTGGTTTGAACAAATGTGGTGGTACAGGAGAAAAAGCAAATTTGTATGATAAACAGAATTGTTTTAAAAACATATTTATTCTTCGTCTGTTTAGTTTTTTGCTGTAGCATATTTTACTTTCTCTCTAAACCGTATCGACTTTTTGCCACTCCCTGTGTTTCTGTTTATAAGTCGGTCTGACTGTCTATTTAGCTCTCTCACCCCTCTCTCTCTCTCTCTCTCTCTCTCTCTCTCTCTATCTCTCTCCCTCTTTCTCTCTGTCTCCGCACTTTGTTTCTCTATTATTTATTTATGAAACAACACAGTGAAAGATATAACCATTTACTTGTGTATCAAACTGTATAAGTTGTTCCCGAGTCTTTACCTGGGAGGTCGTTAACGAGAGCCATTGTGTTGGTGCCTCATCAGCTCACGTCACGTAACGAAACAACAACCTCACGTTACATCGACAGATTCACTGTGTTTAGATTTTAGTAAGTGTATGGACTAGAATCATACGCTTATTATTTTCAGTTAAAATCAATTTAGTATCATTTAAAGGGATTAATTAAAAAGGCCGTGTTATGGGGACATTGTCAAGCTATAATTAGCACCGGGTTTTTTTAAATCTCGTGGTATAAAATATATTTAAACGTGTGGTTATATTTTATTTTTACTACCGTGGGTTCATTAAATGAAGAAAGCATAAACAGATTAGATATGATAAGATAGAAAAGTAGACGTACGTTTTTCACCACACATGATAAATATTCATAGACTGCGTATGTTTATATTTAGTTGTCATTACACACAGTGCCTAACACGCCGTAAATGTTCAAGTTAGTATGTAAAAATTTGAAGCAAACTAATAATAATACTGAGGCAGTTTAAAATGTCACGCTGACTCCAGCTTACCCTTTGTAACGTAGTTAAGTTAAGTTATTTTCTTAACTTTACATTGTCGAGGCTATACTTTGAACGTGCCCCGATACTAACATCTGACTACTTGTACGTGTTACCAGAGATAGTGCGTGGAGAAATTGGACAAAATGAAAACATTTTTCACCTGTAAACATCTCTATTTTAAGACAAATGCTCTAGCACTTGCAACATAATATAACCTGCAGTAAACAAAAAAAAATCAGGGTACACACCCGTAAGTAATACGATAGCTTGATTGAAAATTAAGTTCGCTCCAACCCCCCCCCCCCTTGCGCCCCCTCTTTTTTTTTTTTGAACAGCCCTTTTTAAAACGTAACGATTGTATAACAACTGATTTTAGTACATTGTACTTACGATAGACGGTGTCTTGGAGGGTCGGCGCGCTGCCAGGTTTGGCCTAAAGATGTCAAGCTTATGGGACAACTGGCTGGCCCTCCTGATGCTCAGGTCGTAAGTATCCTTGGTAACGCTGAGGGCTGGTCTCGGCATGATGCTCGCTCACTCTTGGTTTTATACTCAACACTTGAAATGTACGGTATCCATTGTGAGGATGCTCAATATCCGAGGTGCACGGGATCCATATGATATTCACTCACAATGCACGATATCCATTGTGATAGTCAATCTGTATTGGATGCTTATCGCTCGGAATTTGCGGTTCCCATTGCGACTTTCAATCTGATTTGGATGCTCAACAGTCAAATGTACTGCATCCATCGTTATACACAGTCTGACTTGGATACTCACTAGTCGATGTGTAGGGTATCCATTATCCGTTATCTTCGTTCAGTGCTCATCTCTCTGAATGTACGGTATCCATTCTTATAGTCGATCTGAAAGAAAGTCAACACTTAAAACATAAGTTATCCATTGTAAAAATTAATCTTAATTTTATGCTCACCATCTCAATTTATGGTATCCAATGTGTCTTTCAACTTGCTTTTGGTTTTCAACAACTGAAATGTAAGGTACCCATTGTAAAATTCACTCTGTGTTAAATGCTCACTATTTTATTGTACGGTATCCATTGTGTATTCAACTTGCTTTTGGTTTTCAACAACTGAAATGTAAGGTACCCATTGTAAAATTCACTCTGTGTTAAATGCTCACTATTTTATTGTACGGTATAGATTGTAGTATTCAATCTTTTTTGGATGGTTATCATTACAGATGTACGGTATCCACAGTAACAGTCAATTAGTATTTTACACTCGCATGTTTCGATTTCCATTTGAGTCAAAGCCGCGTCTTCAGTAGCTCTTTCAAAATGATCACCTCAGCACGCGCACGGAAAAGATCACAGTATGAACGATTTCTCATCATCTACAAATTCTATCCTGTCAGAGGGATAACCGTGTTAAAATGGGCTCATGTTCTTAACGTACGTTATCAGACATGTTAATTTATTCACACATTCAAATCCGCGACATGTAATTTAAAAAGATGGATTCATCATAGATGTTAACTGTTGGTGATCTCGACAAAAAAATAAAATAATAAAAAACAAGATAAAAAGTAATATTCAACTGACAGACAGAAAAGATGAGAAAAAAAGAGGGAGAACAACTATGTACTTGGGAGAGAGGTTAGAAAAAGGAAAAGAGAGAGATAGAAAGAAAGAGAGAGAGAGAGTGAGAGAGAGAGGCTAAAAGAAAGACAAAAGATAGAAAGTGAAAGAGAGAGCGAGAGAGAGCAGACAAAGGTAGGGACACTAAAGGAGTTACTATTTTGAGCCAGCAAAGTTTTCAATAGCGGACAATAGAGAAAACAGGGGCAGAGCGGCTGAAAGAGAAAGGAATGAAAGAAAATGGAGTTATAAGTATATGTAAAAGACAATTAAGTTATATTTGGTTCGATGCAGACAATAAACTGTGTTTTGTAAATTCTTTGAAGAAAATTTCACTCGGACTTATGCCGTCCTTATTGGTAAAGTATTTATATCCACAGGTATGAACTACTTCAGTAATTATGCTGTTCTGTCTACTTACTTTCCCTAATCTTCTAAAAAATACTGCTGCTCTTATTACTACTACTACTACTACTACTACTACTACTACTACTACTACTACTACTACTACTACTACTACTACTACTACTACTACTACTACTACTACTACTACTACTACTACTACTACTACTACTACTACTACTACTACTACTACTACTACTACCACTACTACCACTACTACTACTACTACTACTACTACTACTACTACTACTACTACTACTACTACTACTACTACCACCACCACCACTACTACTACTATTACTACTACTACCACCACCACCACTACTACTACTA